>VDFB02151908.1:0-15664 GCA_007258455.2 Sequoia sempervirens | reverse complement strand
GGTGTTTTAGCTTCAGTTGTGACATTTCTCTCTACTTTCTGATGTCTTTACTCTTTTTTGTTGTAATATTGTCTTGAAGGCTAGTAACATTATTTTTTCTTCTTATAATGGATTCAATTAATTTGCAGTGGTTATATTGTTTGATATCCATTTTTTTTGGAGGTTTGTTAACTGAATTATGTAGGTCCATTCTTTCGGATTAATTAAAATCTAGATGAGAACTTTAAGGGTGTACTTGAAGTATTGCATCTCAATTTGTGACATTCTATTAACTATTAGTTTTGACTCTCATAATCTAGTGCCTTTCCAAATCTGTTCTCTTTAAAAGATCAACAGCCCTAATACTAAGTTACTGAATCGGAGTTGGGTTCAAGGATGGAGGGATGTACACCAGTACAGCTAAAAAAGTTTTGGGGGCTGGGTATTTTTTTATAAATATATAATAATATTTAAATGATATAATATAAGTGAATAATATTAATATGCTAAAATGTTAATAAATTAATAGTAATTTATTTTATGAAATAATATATGCAACTAAATAGTAAATAGACATATTTAACTAAATTTAATGATAATATTTGTATTAATCTTCCTAAAAAACTAGAATATTATAACATTAATAAATTATAAATCTTAATCTTCAATATTAATATAATTGGATTTCTCCCCATAGCCAGTTTGGATTGATAAATAATAGAAGATTATTTAAAATAGGTTGATATTTTAGAGACATTTCGATATTGAACTCCTTAACTCTCTATAGGGAAAGTGACTGTTGCTATGGCATCAAAGATTCTTGTCTTCAATGTGAAAGGGGAGAATGGGCGGTAGGAAATGGCATCATTGTAGAACAAAGGTGAATCAAAGCTTAGAAAAGGTGGCATATATAATATTATGTATTTTGAGTTGTGTGTAGCGTTTTCTCTATGATTGTTGCCTATTGCTATTGAAGAAATCTATTACATATTTATTGTTGTTGTTCATCATTGTTTTTTCTTTCTGTAGCGTTTGAAACCCATGAGATAGAAAAAGGGTTTTATTGAGGTAAAAGACTAAAAAAATCAAACAAAAACACTTTGAAATTATTGTTAAATTTTGGAATCATGTGTGAATTGCATAATGTGCCCTAGAATTGTTTAGGGTCATTGGGTGAGAATTCCAAATGTTTCAAAGGTGAAAAGTCAGAACATTGTTCAAATCCATAGATGATTCAATCTAGATTTTGATTCCAAGACAAATCATGCTAGGAATCGGCTTGAAAACTTGTTGATTTGGTAACCTAGCCTTAATACCATTCTTTGTGAAATAGAGAAGTTTGCTTCAAGAACATTTGTCAGAGGAAACCAAACATACATGGGAGAAATAATTCAAACTTAAAGATGGCCAACCAATTCTCAACTAAGTACTAATTACAAAGCTAATGAACGCTTCTGTAATGTCCCCTTCTTAGCTAGCTTCTGAATCTTGATGGATTAGCCTATCATTAGGTCCTCGTAGGCTAATATTGTTGATTAGAGGGCCCTGTGTGGGAGTTTGTGGTGTTTTCTTCTCAGGGACTTGGTGATATTCAAGGGTTGCTTTCTGGAGGTGTTTTGGACTCAGTTTATGTATACTTACTATTTTTAGCATAGTTATCGGATACTACGCCTCGCATCGCATCACCGCATCAGATAATGGATGCGGTACGCAGATGGGCCGACACGCTTTAAATGCCGATCCGAAAGTGCCCAAAATCCGCCTATTTTAGCCGCACCGACGGTGTGGATTCGTGCCCAAAATTGCACGAAACTTCCCATTTTTTCCAATAACATTCTAAATTTATACAATAAAACTGGCATCTTTTAAAGTTTAAAATCTATAAAACCTTTAGCAGCGATGATTCTCAACTACGAAGGCAGTTATCTGTGGAGTTTCCTCTAGACTTTTTGGCCATCAACAGCGCGCACGATTTTTTTTTCCTTCTTTTTTTGGTTATTGCAGAAAGTTCTCCATGCATCGATTCTTCATTTTTATTTTTCTGCCTGCGTCGATCCTTCATTCTTCATTCTGCCTGCATATCAAATGCCTGTGTCGATTCTTATTTTCATGTGCTATCAATTTTTTTTAAAGCGAATGAATTTTTTTATGTCTGCTTTATAAAAATTATTCGCCGTAGTTTTATAAAAATTATTCGCTTTAAAAATTATTATCCATGCTTTAAAAATAATAATTTTTATAAACATAATAATAGTTTATGTTTAATTTTCATGACTTTAAATTCATGTTTATGCCGTAGTTTATTTATATTTTAAAAAGTTAATTTTTTAATTTTTTTCAAAACTCTAATAATTAATTGAATTTATAAATATTTAAATATTTTATAATTTTATTAGAGTTTTGAATAATTGAATTTATAATTATTTAAATATTTTATAATTTTATTAGAGTTTTGATTTTTTTTTAAAATAAGAAAAAATGTTATATATATGTGTGCATGTGTGTGTGTTTTATGAATGCATGTGTGTGCATGTGTGTGTGTTTTATAAAAAATGTTATATATATGTGTGCATGTGTGTGTTTCTTTATGAATGTCGATCTTGATCGCGATCCATATGTGAGTTCGAAACGGCCGACTGATCCATACCGCACGGCTGACCGTATCCGTATCCGTGTCCATGCAACTTTGATTTTTAGTAAGTCACTCAATTGTTGGGGTCCAGTCTTACTATTTATAGTAAGGCACCTTGGTGAGTAGAGGAATCAATGGGCTACCTTTTGGTGCTGATGGAATCGGTTAATGATGATTATTGATGGAGTTATGGTATTTAATTATTATTAAAGTGATACTTTAATAATAATTAATTAATTATAAAGTGAATATATTAAATGACTTTATTGACTTTATTATAAAGGGATATTTAATGATATAAAGTCAAATTATAAAAATCATTGATATTAGCACCCACTTGAGATATATTATAAAGTAACAACAAAAGAAAATATATTTATTATATTAATGACCAAAAAGCACTTGGGAAATCGTGCCACTTTGAGGAGATATAAAAGGCATTTGAAAAAGCATTATTATCATCCAACACTTATGAAATTTATGAGAATTGTTGCTGAGAGAAGAAAACCAGGGTTTTGCTGCAATTTGGTCTTGGAGAACATGATTTCTCTTGGGTTGTGCTTCCCACAGGTGTGAAATATCACCCAAAGGTTGCAATCATCAGGTGGCTTTCATCCAGAAGTCACATTGAGCATATTGGAGAGATTATTTTAGAGTATTTTGAAGGACATTGTTTATGATCAAAAGTTTATTTGCTGTTGGTGTTAAAATTTGCTGATGGTTTCATAGCTCGGCCGTACCATTGTCATTTCTAGGCCGTACAAGTTTGTACTTGCTGGGCAGTGCAATATCTTGAGGGTGGCGTTTTGATTCTAGGCTAAATCGCCTAGGGATTTGGGCTGCATTTGTCATCATTGAGGGCGGCTAAACATATGATATCAGTTTGCTGCAATATTAAGGTGGAGAAGTTGGTGATTTGAGCATGGCATCCATGTAAGAGGGTTTTCCAGTTGCTGATATCAATTTCTAGATTTACAATCTATTATGCTACGGCTATCCAGGTATGAGAATATTGTAATAGCATTCTATAATAAATCTGATTTGAAAGCTATTAGTGTTTGCATTTGCATTTTGTCTTTTGCATCTGTTTGTATATATTTATACATCTCTTTGCATTTCCTTGCATTATCTTGCAAAAAAACACAAAAAAGGCAAAACCCATACAAAACCAAAAAAAATCAAACAAGGTAGAAATTCAATTAGCAAGTGTCCATTTGGGGTGGGATACTTCAGTGGTATCAGAGTGGTTTCCTGCCATCCTGTGATTGAGTATTTTCATGAGTGAAGAGCTTATTTAGTATAGCAAAGGTGCACCACAGTGGGAACCATCTCCAATACTGGAAGGTGAAACAGTTTCAAGAATTTTGGGTATTCATAGAACTAGTTCTAGTGACAGTGATAGTGTGACAACCACGGATAAAGGTCGTGTAGAGTCAGTTAGACCTACCAGGAGGCAGTTTGATAATATGATGGACATGATGTCTCAGTTGTTGGGCACAATGAGGCAGTTTACTCTACCACAACGCACAGTTAATTCTGGACAGACTAGTGGTTCTTAGGGTTTTGGTTAGCCTAATGTGGCAATTCAATAGTCTACATCCTCTGCTGGGTCAGTTCTTAGACCCAACTAGCCTACCTTCACTCCTAGGGAGGCGCCTCAAGCTCCACAGGCTCAGGTATCGGAGCCACAAGGACTTAATGTTGGGTATATTACTCACCACTATGCGGAGTACATGACCTTACCTGTCGAGATTAGGGAGTTGTTGACCCTAAATCAGTTTTTGAACCAGAAGAGGCCTAGAGGTGGTGGTGTAGTTAGGATAGAGCACAGGGTACCCCAGGCACCATAGGCTACACGTGAATTTCAACAGGCTGTGAGCAAGGTCACCTTGCCACACTTTGATGGCAGTGATAAATGCACTGCAAGATTGTGGGTCCAGAAATTGGACAACTATTTGTCATTGAGACCGATGCCGGATGATGAATCGATTAAGTTCGCCACTCTACACTTGGATGGATTAGTGCACTAGTGGTCATATCACGACATTGTTATGTTACAACACCATCTCATCACTACCTACCATGAGTTCACTAATAGACTCATTGAGCGCTTCGATCTTAAAGATCCAGAGTTATATTTTTGAGAGCTAGCTCAGCTCAAACAGGTGGGCAGTTTGGAGCCATATATTGGTGAGTTTCAGAGATTGTCAGTGATGGTGCCTAGCATTTCAGAGAGGAGATTGGTTATTTTGTTTAGTGAGGGATTGCTTGAGCCATTGAGAGGTTGGATTAAGGCATTTGACCCTCCCACCTTATAGGAAGCAATGAGAAAGGCTTGTAACATGGAACTTGCTGCCCCTAGAAGCAAGTTTCCTCAAAAAGCTTCCTCTTCAAGCAAAAATAGAGAATTTTTTTCATAAAAAATCAGATCAGAAAAATAAATCTGCAGTTAGAAATGATGAAGAAACTCTTAACGATTTGAGGAGAAAGAAACTTTGTTTTTGGTGCAAGGGTCCTTACAGTCAAGATCACAATTGTCCTATGAGGCTCAAGGCCAAAGCAAACAAAATGAAGTGGTTTTATGTTGAGATTCTAACTCAGAAAATTCTGATCAACAGTTTGATCCTGAGGGTTGTGAGGCTGATAATGCATTAGATGAGTCCGAAAATGAGGTTGAAGATAAGGCTTCAGCAGTACACCTTTCTAGCATCCATCGTGAGGGTTCTTTTAGGATCCGAGGAGTCTTAGCAGGTCAATGGGTGATTACTTTTTTGGACACTGGTGCTATGCACAATTTCATTGATGAGAAATTGGTGGCTAGACGGGGACTTCAAATAGAAGAGTTTGAACGATTGGGCGTGGTGATGGCCACACCGCCATGATGGATTTCGGATCTTCCCGCGTTCAAACATCGAGACCGGCGGCCGGATTTTAAAGGCTGCTGAAACATGGAGGCGTTCAACAGCTGGCGAAGAAACGGCTTCTACGCCATAGGGTGCATGAACGAATCTCTGGCATCTCCTGGCGGCCGAAATGAAATTGAGGTGCAAACGGGAAGAAAAACATGTACGCAAGTTTCGAGGCCGCAATATTATCGACATGGTGGTCTAATGATGACCCTGAAGGAAGATACGGAGGAGGCTGATTCCGCCGGACCAAGGCGGAGATGGAGCGAGTGTTCCTGGATGCCCACCGAAAGTTGAGCAGCAAAAGGATGGCGATCCACTGATGTTTAGGACCTGAGTTTGATTCAAACGTTTACTGGAATGTTTTGCCGGAAAGTGACGACACGCCCAGATCTCCAGATACGAGCGTACAGGAGCGCCACCTGGAGTTGGAGGATACGCAAAGCCCGCAGATCACACCACATGCATCCCGTCGCCGTTTCGCGCGATGAGATAGAGAAGCATCATGTAAAGCAAGCCGCTTTCTGATGGATGGCCGTTATCCGCTAAGAGCCCTTTTGCATTTTCGGTGGTTTTGGTTAAGAAATAGGATGGTACACTTCGCATGTGCATTGATTACCGTGCATTGAACAAGAGGACCATCAAAAATAGATATCCAATACCACGTATTGATGAGCTGATTGACAAGTTACATTGAGTGTGCTTCTTCTCTAAGATTGACTTGAGATCCAGTTACCATCAGATCTAGGTGAGGCAGCAGGATGTAGAGAAGACAGCCTTTTGGTGTCATTGTGGACACTATGAGTTCTTGGTTATGCATTTTGGCTTAACCAACGCTCTTGCTACTTTTTAGGCTACTATGAACAGGGTCTTTCAGCATCATTTGAGGAGATTTGTCCTAGTGTTCTTTGATGACATTCTAGTTTTCAATAGTACATGGGAGGAGCATTTGGATCATCTGGATACAGTGTTGGGCATTTTGGAGAGGGAGTCCTTGTATGCCAAGGAGTCCAAATGTGCTTTTGGTTTGACGGAGCTATTGTATCTTGGGCACATCATCAGTGCAAAGGGTGTTCGAGTTGATTTGGATAAGATCTGGGCTATTGTAGATTGGCCACCACCCAAGAATATTACATAGCTTAAGGGATTCTTGGGGCTTTGTGGTTTTTATAGATGCTTCGTCAAGGGGTTCTCGCAACACGCAACACCTCTGACTGACTTGACGAAGAAAGGAGTTTTTGTTTGGACTGATCAAGCACAACAATGTTTCAAGAGGTTCAAGTAGATTATGAGTTTGTGCTCGGTTCTTGCTATATTGGATTTCACTAGGCATTTTGAGCTTGAGTGCGATGTCTCAGGCGAGGGTATTGGTGCTGTATTGATGCAGGATAAGCATCCTATATGCTTTGAGAGTAGAAAATTAAGGGGTGCAGAGAGGACCTACAACATCTATGATAAGGAAATGTTGGCCATAATGCATGCTTTGGCCAAATTCAAGTAGTATCTTGTGGGTACTAAGTTTGTTGTCAAAACGGATCACAATAGCCTGAAACATTTCCTCAACCAGCGTGACTTGAATGACCGGCAACATAAGTGGATTAGTAAGCTGCAGGCATATGACTTTGACATAGTATATGTCAAAGGGAAGAATAATATAGTTGTTGATGCGTTATCTCGGAGATTGGACATATTTCAGTTGATTGGAGAGAGTGGATTTCAGCTGAATATGCTAAGGGTGAGTGTGCTTCGAAGATTGTTGATGGTACAGTGTTTGATGAGAGATACTCTATTGTAAATGATCTTATCATTTACACGGGTAGAATATTTTTGATACCAGGATCAGCGATGAAGAAAAAGATTCTCAGAGCTTTCCATGACGTTCCTATGGTAGGAAACCCAGGATACTACAAGACATATAGATAGATTCAAGAATGCTTCACATGGAAAGGGCTTAAGTCTGAGGTTCTTAAGGACGTGAGGGAGTGTCCTACTTGTCAGCAGAATAAACATGACAATTCCTTCCTAGCTGGTTTACTTCAGCCCCTGCCCATTTCGAGTCAGAAATGGGAGTGCATGTAACACTCAAACTGATCTACAGTTTGAAAAATGGAAACTATCTACTAGTTTTATCTGAAATGTAACTAACTAGTTTTCATGCTAGGGTTTCCTTTGCAATTAGAACATAAAAGATAAACAATTTAAAACAATTACATCATATTCAATTCCTCAACTAACTTTTAAAATTTTAGTTTCAGCTGAAAAGGAAACAACTAACTATATTCATATAACTGAAAACATAGTAGAACAATAACTAACTTTTCTTTGCTTGCGAAATGTAAGAACATTTATAACAGCTATGAAATAAACATGCTTAAGTAATTATAACTGAAATTAAGAGAGAGAGAGTTACAAGAAAGTACATTTTGAAGGCTTCCTGCTGGAATGTTGCTCAAAACTCTTCTATTTCCAAGGGAAAAAGAAATATCATCAAGGGCTTTTTTGCCCAACCGAAGACCTACAGGTCTCCCGTGTTTCTTCAACTGAAGAAACCCAACCTTTCACGAGGGTAATCAACAAAGGATCACATAATATCATCATGCCTCTGAGCTTGGTGTCAAGGACCTATTCCACCTAGTCGATCCTTCACTATAGGTAACCCTTAACTAGAAAGATCACTCTAACGAGGGGTATATCTGGTTCTTGATAGCTGACAAATGCTTAATCTAGCATCGTACCTTGGCCAAGGATTTTATCATTAATGGCACACTTGTGCTGTCAGCACTCTCACCCTTGCTCGACATTTAATATTCTTATTCCATTAATTTATAATTTCAAAGATTCATCTTACAACATATGTTTTCAATTAGGTGAAGTTCTTTTCAAAATTATAGAGATGAAAAAGAGATTAAGTGGCTCAGACCGAAATTTCCTTTCACAGTAATCATAAGCAATATATTCTTTCTTGCAAACTAGAGAGAAGAGCACTTTAACTAATCTCTGCTAAGGTTACTCTCAGTTCGGATTTTTATTCTCCGTCTGGCCAAAATATTTGGCATGGTCTGTCTAGACTTGAGTACCAAGAAATCGAATAGGTTACTGGAGTTAAGGGAAAAGATTGTAAATGATTCCAACTCAGATAAATTAAGAACATATTATAGAGAGAGAGAGAGAGCTTCGACTCTGGCATGAGTGTAACAGAGCCTAGAACAAATTCGAAAGAAGCTTAACTAACATTTAGTTTTCAGAGAAGAAGAGGCAGAGATATTCAAAGCATGATTATTTACTATACATTTCATTTTGTGAAAGAATCTTCTAAAGAATCGAATTCTATTAAACCTCTAGCTGGACAAGAATTCATTGATATTACTCCCTATGCAAGATAGTTATCAGATCGATTCAATGCTATCGAAGTTAGGTTTATTTAAATCTCTCTTACGTGCCTGATTAAGTAGTTCAAAACTTGCAGAAGCTTCGCACCGGATTCTCCAAATGAATTGAATTGGTGACTCAGATTGCAACAACGTTCTTCACCTATGCTCGACAACGAATGATCCAAGATCGACACCCTCCAGGAATTTCGACTATGAGAAAGGAGAATAAATGGAAAACGATACAAGATATGTGCAGAGACAAAGTAAAGTACCAAAACCAGAAGAATGGCATCTCAGAAAAGAGAGTATGAATCTCAATGAAAGTCAATAGCGAATGAAGGAAACCGAGCCAGAATCAAGGAAGTGGGGAAGAATGAAAGAAATGTGAGCCATCAATAATAAAGAGAATCCTCTTTGAAACCTCCATACAAGACTTCAAGAGCCCACGGCTGCAGGGCTACCCTCTTTGCCGTTTCTCCTAGAAGGCACAATGGGAAGTTGGTAGGGAAGCTACTGCCCTTCAATTCCACCGACGACTCCCAAGTTTTATTCAATTAATTTTTATATTAAAAGCGATGGACTTAAGGTTGCAAATATTGTTATCTATTTAATATTTTAATAACATTTACAAACTCATAAGGTGTACTCTATGAGTTAATTTCCACGACTCCAAAAGGGAAAGGTTGGTAAATAATTAAAGTTGACTTGCTCAACATTTAATTTATTAAAAGAGATTTGGCCAAGGTTATGACTTAAACACAACCAACTTACACCGACTCATGGCTGGGTGATAATTTTTGATCCTTGTTAACCATGACCTCTCCCTGATGATAATTGCCTTTCCCTCGAGTGTTGACGATCCTACAACCACTTGACAAAAAGACTAGGGTTAAACCATTCTCGACATATATATATATATATATATATATATATGTTTAAATATAAACTCATCATCACATACATTTTTGCATATAAAAGAAAATCATTCACATTTGCAGTTACGACATATAAATCAATTATTCTATCTTCAATTTCACATTCTCATTAAAAGCAGTTACTTACAACTAACATAACAACCATAATTTCATTTCCATAAACATGTTCATGTTAGAGGGGATGTAACGGTGCATTTCAATGGATTTCATCACGGGCTTGCCCAAAGCCCAAAGTAGGGACTGTATCTATGTGGTGGTTGATTGGCTCACTAAATTTGCTCATTTCTTTCCTATATCAGCCACTTATATTGCAACATAAGTTGCTGATTTTTTCTTTCATGAGGTATTCAGGCTTCACGGATTGGCTTAGAGTATTGTTAGTGATCGGGATAGTAAATTCATGAGCGATTTTTGGCAAGAGTTGTTCAGAATTTTTGGTGCCAAGCTTGCTTCGAGTACTAGCTATCACCCACAGACAGATGGGCAAATAGAAATTGTTAATAAGTGGGTGGAGGGATACCTTAGGAATTATATAGCAGGCCAACATAAGGCATGGGTGAAGTGGCTTCACTTATGTGAGTATTGTTACAATACCACTTATCACATGTCTATTCGCATGTCACCATTTATGGCTCTATATGGTTATGATGCTCCTAATTTTTTGGATCAGCTCTTTGAGGACAGTAGAGTGCCGAGTGCCAGCGATCTCTTGCAGGATAGTCAAGATATTATGCAGTCCTTGAGAGATAATATTCAAAGGGCACAAAATCAACATAACTAGTATGCAGATCAGCATAGGGTGGAGCATTCTTTTGAGGTTGGTGATATGGTTTACCTCATGTTGTTGTTGTATAGGTAATCCACTCTTAGGAAGAGTGGAGTTGAGAAGCTCAAGCAATGTTACTATGGTCCTTTCAGGATTTCCAGGCACATTGGTGAGGTGGCTTATGAGCTAGAGCTACTGGCAAATAGCAGAGTGCATAATGTATTTCACGTGTCCCGCCTCAAGAAGGCGTTGGGACATAATGTTATCCCTTCTACAACATTGCCACCACTTGATGAGGAGAGGAAGTTGATATTAGTTCCTGAGGTTATCATTGATTCCAAGGAATGCCGTTTATGGAACAAAGCCATCAAGGAATATTTGGTTAAGTGGAGGGATTTGCCGGTAGAGGATGTTACATGGGAGAGAGGATATCTTGCAGCATCCAGAGTTGAGATTGCTTGGGGACAAGCAATTTCAGGGAGGGCGGATTGTAACCTCCTCTTTTTAGCTAGCTTCAGAATCTTGATGGATTAGCCTATCATCAGTTCCTTGTAGGTTAATATTGATGATTAGAGGGCCTTGTGTGGGCATTATCAGGCTCTTCCGATGGCAATTTGTGGTGTTTTCTTCTCAGGGACTTGGTGATATTTAGGGGTTGCCTTTTGGAGGTGTTTTGGACTCTGTTTATGTATGCTTACTATTTTTAGTCACTCAGTTGTTGGGGTCTAGTCTTACTATTTATAGTAAGGCACCCTGGTGAGTAAAGGAATCAGTGTTCTACCTTTTGGTGTTGACGAAATTGGTTAATGATGATTATTGATGGAGTTATGGTATTTAATTATTATTAAAGTGATGCTTTAATAATAATTAATTAATTATTAAAAAGTATGTTTTAGGTCAAACAAAAGATAGGCATTTTGTGGGTTTGTGTCAAGGAAGATGCTTGCAAATTTCTGAAAATTTTAAAATTAGGGTTTCAAAACCCCTATTTTTAGGAAAACCCGTAAAAATAGGACCTTCCCAGAAATGATTGAAAATGATTTTGATAGGATTAATCGACTTCACGATCACATTGGTCAAGTCAATGTCACTAAAAAGTTTGTTTTACTCTGGTGGGTCTATTTTCATTTTTCTGGAGAAAAGCTAGGACCTCCGCAACCATTAATGGCAGAATGGCCAGTACCAGGTGTCGAAATCCAAGCGTCAAAAGCTTCAAGGAAGAATCCATGGCGAAAAATGTTTGAAAAAGATGCTTCTTGACAGATGGGATTTTCAAAGGTAGAAAATGCTGAAATTTTTCTAAGTCTAGAAGATGCACGCCTTGCTACCAGAAAGTTGCTACGCAGTCAATGCCTTGGTGAATTTTTCAAGCACCCGTACATGCAGCATGGTGAAAGCAATTGCTACGGTGAATGAGTTTGTGTAGTCGACAACGGTGATCAAGTTAGTCGACCTACAAGGATAAACGCGAAGTGCGAAGAGGTGAAGATCTTAAAGGAAATAATGAAGCTGTGGTTAAAAGAGCCCCTGCTGACCAAGGGCGCCCATGAGTTCAAGAGGTCAAAGGTAGTCATCAAGTCTTGCCTAGACAACCATCTCCTTCATAACTCTGCCAGCTTTACGACGGATTGTCAAACAAATCCAACAGATCCATCAAACGTCATCAAATGAAGGCAGAGGCAGAAGGTGCCGAAAGAAAGTCATAAAAAATGGCAGTCAAAACATGAAAAAAGAGCCCCTGCTGACCAGGGGCGCCCAGGCATAAGACTATCCAAATGTTAGTTTTAGAGCAAACTTATCTTCAGGTGATCTCCTCGGCATCAGCTCAGCTTTGCAACAAACCTGTGTAATGTCCCCTTTTTCGGCATGATCATGTTTGATGGTGGTTAGCCTATTACTCAAACTCTCGTAGGCTAACAGGTTGGGTTAGAGGGTCAGTGGCATTATTTGATGAGTTTTTTCGTTCTCAGTTCAGAGTTCAGTGATTGGCTCACTGCAGGCCTTGGCAGTTCAGGAGTTGACAGCTTCTGACGACACAGAGATATGTGGAGTTTTGAGGAAGTTATGATTATTTAAGTGATTTAAGTTATATTAATTTAATACTTTATTATAAAGTCAAATTGACTTTATTCTTTTAATATCACTTAAATATTCATAAAAAGGGTGATTTTAAATTAAAATCATTTATACATTAAGGGCGCCAAGTATTTAAGTCATAAACTATTGAAAATGACTTAAATGTATTTAAAAATATTTAAAACTTGAAAAGGGCGTCACTTCTTGAAATTCGTGCCTCTTGAGGATATAAGGCATTTTGGTAATGAGAAATTGATGATTGAATATTTCGACTTTGCCTTGGACATTTTCCTGTGCCTTCATCCTGTGATCAGGGTTTTGAGCAATCTTCCATTGGAGAACGAAATCTCTTCAGTGTTGAGCACTTTTGAGACTGTGAGAGATCAGTCGAATTTGTGCAGTGGTGAGAGCTTCATACAGAGGTTCTACAGAGCTTGATTTGTGTTTCCTATTGAATTCCTTTATCAGTTTCAGAGGGTTTTGAGAGATGGCACCTTCATTTCACCTGGCAGACACTTCACTTCATGGTCGTACCTTCTGAGTGGGAATTCTGGTTGTTTGCATTGAAGTGTGTGGCTCTTGTGCAAGGGTGTTTGGACTTCCTAAGAGAAACGCCTGCCTTTTTGAGGGTTTCTCTTCATCTCCTTTGGCGTCTGGCTTGTACTCATCATCTGCCACAGTTTTCAAGCTAGACTTTGCATTCTGTAGTTTCCTACACCAGTTTTTGTCAGTTTTTCACCATCTTGGCTGGCGAACTGGACTACTTTCTTAAATAAATAATTTGGAAGCTTTTGGGTATGTTTATGAGTTCTAAATCCATTGTTGAGCTTATTAATTATCTTTTGTAATTTCAATTCGCTTAAATTAGCTCAGATTTACATTCTATAAGCATTTATGTTGTGCGCCCCTTCTCTTCTGTCTATAAAATTTTCTCTAAAAAACTAAAATAACACACTAAGACTTAAGAAAATATTGGGGTTTGAGGTTTGAGCCAGCAGGGTTCATCATAGTGGTATCAGAGCTCTGATCCTGCCAGCCTGCAGGGTTAGTAGTCTTTATGCGGCCTCACTAGAATAGGTTTGACAGGTACTACTCACGCAGGGGTCCTGGTTTGCAGAGAAGTACTTTTGAACCTTTTTCAGCATTTCCATTTGACGAACAGGAAGAAGAATTAGGCTTTGATAACATGGCTGATAGGGAAGCTGAAGGTTCTCGCAGGAATCATTTTGATGAAGAGGACAGAGAAGCTAGAGATGTACTCAGGGGCATGGTGGCAGGCCAAGAACAGGTGGCGAATATCCTCCAGCAGCTGAGCACAAATGTTCAGAATTTGACACTTCATAGAGGTCAGAATCATGAAAGAGATTAGGAAGGCAGTATTCATAGAGAACCTCACATAATTATTGCCCCAGCACGCACCTTTGAGAGAGCTACATGTCCTACTTTTATCAGAAATGATGCTGATGAAGGGGAAGAGGTTGAACAGGGTGGTGAAGTGAACTTTGCTGATAACATCATGACTATGTATGATGAATGGGATGCATTGCCTCCGAGAGTTAAGGAGCACCTTAACTTCGATCGATTCATGAGCCAAAAGAGAGTATAACCGTAACAGGAATGACAGGAGGCCTAGAAACAAGCAAAGTGATCTCAAACAGGCTACCAACAAACTAACCTTAGTTCACTATGATGGCAGTGGTAGAGTTACAGCACGTGCCTGGGTGAGTAAGTTGGTTACATTCCTGACACTACGTCCTATGCCAGAGGAAGATGCTATACGATTTGCAGCTCTCCACCTTGATGGCGTAGCACATGACTGGTGGATTCATGGCATGGCTACACTACACCATGATAGGATTACCTCGTACCAGGAGTTTACTGATAGGTTGGTAGAGAGGTTTGATAGACGTGATCCCGAGCTATTCTTCAGAGACCTTGCTCAGCTAAAGCAGTTGGGTAGTTTGGAGTCTTATATTGGTGAGTTTCAGAAGCTCTCGGTTATGGTTACTGGAATCTCAGAGAGGAGACTTGTCATTCTATTTGTAGAAGGTCTCCATGAGCCAATGAAAGGTTGGATCAAGGCATTTCGATCCACCTACCCTGCATGAAGCTATGAGAAAAGCTCGTAGCATGGAACTTACAGCTTCACGTGGTAAGTTCACTTCAAATGCAGAAGCATCTTCATCCTATAGTGATAGCAAATCAGAACCTAAGGAATCAGAAAAGATTGATGAAAAGAGGAAGTTTGCAGCTCCTTTGGACCGAGAGACAATAAATGATTTGCGTAGGAGGAAGCTATGTTTCTATTGCAAAGCTCCTTATGACCAAAACCACAATTGTCCTCTTAAGCCTAAGGGTACAAATAGACAAATGGAGTGGTTTTATGAGGGTGATGACATTGTTGATTTAACGGACCAGCACACTGGTTTTAAGGATGGGAGTATGCGATCTATCATTCTCGTCAACGCAAATGGTGAGAAGATAGAACCAAAGATTCTAGAGGAGGAGCATGAGATGATTCAGGAGAATTATCATTTTTATTCTAGTCCCATGGGATCAGAGGTGTTTGATTGGGATCAGTACAGTTATGAGGCTCAGTTTGTACAAAATCCTCTTTATGAGGCGGATGCTACATCTTCTTGTGATAATCCGCTCTTTGAGGTGGATGTTGATTCTACTCTTGACCCTGACTTAGGCAAGAGCGTTGATCATAGTATTGGAGATTCCGTCAGTGCATCGAGATTTCAGACAAAGCTCGTTGAGGAGTTTTCCAGTGTGTACATGGTCAGGAGTCTACACAGTTTCACTTTCAGTCATCATGTACATGACCTGTTTCAGATGCACAATTCTGGTATGCACGTGTTAGACATGTTGGATGATAGCATATCTCGTGCGGTTTTAGGAAGCAAGTGTTGTCAGCGGTTTGACTTGCTTTCTTATGAGTTCCTATCTCCTGTGACAGATGTTGTTGAGATTGACAGGGTACAGCATGATGATCC
>VDFB02151907.1:0-31260 GCA_007258455.2 Sequoia sempervirens | reverse complement strand
AAATTTCAACACGAACGGAGCTAAGCAAGTCTCAAAATCAAGCAGCTGCTATAAATAGTAAGTCACTCCAAAGCTTGCCAAAAAGTAGGTCATCACGAAATCTTAGGGTGAATAGGTCAAACATGCAATGAGGACCCCTTGGCGCGAATTTCAAGACAAACGAAGTTGCAGAGAATGGAAAATCAGACACTTGCTATTTTTAGCAGGTTGGCACAGAGGAATTAGGGTTTCCTAAATTCAAGGGCAAGACAAGATAGTCATGCAAAAACAGCATCCGGCCACGGTCCCCACACTTCAGGCATCCAACATATGAAATTTGAAGACATTCTAAGCAATTGCTATTTTTAGTAAGTTGCTAAAAATAGCAGGTACATGCTAGCATCAGGCCTCGACATCTCAATTACATCTCGAAAGTTGAAACAAGGCGAAATCAGGCTTTTCAGAGTCAAAAGTCAATTCAAAGCACGAAATTTGAAGAACTTTCTAAAAATAGAAAGTCAGGGTGAATTAGGGTTAGCAGGAGAAAATCAACCTAAATTTGGCAAAGGGCACAAAGCACATCAAGTTTGATAATTTTTCAAGTCCGGCACCAGAATCTGTTTTAAAAGGCAAGAGACAGGCGGAAATTCTACCAAGGCAAAAATGAAGGCTCACAAGTCAAACTTGGAGTTGACCCCTCCACAGGCGCCTTAGAACTTGAAGAATAAAATTTTATCAAAAATGAAAGCTCTACATGTAATTTGCGCCCAAAGATGTTGGAGTTGGAAAATTTGCCTAAGTCATAAAACTGGAAGGAGGACCTGTGATATGTGCCCACCAAGGTGATGACTTGAGAACTTTTGTCTAAGTGATGAAACTTGAAGCAAGGTACCTCAAATGCGCCCTCCATGATTTAAGAGTTGAAAAAGTTCTAAGTGTTTAATTGAAAGCTCCATGGGTCAAATGCGCCCCACTTTGAAAGTAACTCAAAATTGTCTAAGCGTTGAAATTTGATGCTCTCCATGTGAAATGCGCCCATCACAAGGTGACTATGCAAGGAAAGTTTCTAAGTGTCAAAATTGAAAGTTGCCACTGCCAAATGCGCCCAGGAGCTAAGGAGGCTAAGTGTTGAAAAGTTTTAAGTATAAAAATATTAAAAGCTCCCCCTGTGATTTGCGCCCTTGAGCTTAGAGACTTGAAATTTTCCTAAGTCATTAAATTGAAAGTAGAAGGTTGGTATGCGCCCTCAACTTAAAGTCTACCATGGCAAATGCGCCGCAGCAAGGAGACGAAGATGGAGTTTAAAATTTTTTTAAGTCACAAATTTGAAGCTCAACATGTGGTTTGCGCCCTTAAGCTTGAAGACTATAAATTTTCCAAGTGACAAAAATTTGAGGTCCAAGGGTGGATTTGCGCCCAAGGACATAAAGGTGGGTTAGTTAATTTGACTGTGTCATAAAATTGGAAGTTGAAGACATGAAATGCGCCCCCTTTTTGACTTGGAAAATATTCGAAGTTATGAAATTTGAAACCTCCACATGCTATTTGCGCCCTACTTCAAGAGAAAGGAGTGAAAGTTTCTAAGGAGTGGAAAAGTGGAAGAACAACCTCTCATTTGCGCCCAACCTGGAAGAGGATAAAAGACGTCTAAGCTATGAGGATTTGCACCTTGGATAAAGAGGGGAAGTATTGATTAAATGTGGAGAATTCGAAATTAAAAGAGCAACCTTGCATATGCGCCACATTTAAAAGTGAGAGCTCAACCTACTATTTGCGGCCCCCCCCTTTAGCTTGGAGAATGAGACTCTTAAAAGTTTCTAAGTGTCCAAATTGGAGGCATGACCTGTGATATGCGCCTAAGAGCTTGAAGAGCAAAATTGAAACCCTAGGGGTGGATTTGCGCCTGACTTTGAAAGGCTGGAGGTTTGAAATTTGACTAAGGCAAATAAATTGGATGCTCACCCATTGATTTGTGCCCTACTTCAAGAGGAAGGTAATGGATTTTCCTAAGGCGTGAAACTTAAAGTTCACCCATTGATTTGCGCCTAGCCTTGAGAATGATGAAAATTTCAACTAAGTCATTAAGCTGAAACCTCAAGTGGTCATTTGTGCTTGGAGGGTAGAAGAGGTTAGAAGAAACATTAATGTCGAAATTAAAAGCTTCACACATGAAATGTGCCCCCCATGAGAGAAGGTTTAAAAAAATTTCTAAGACATTGAACTCTAAGCCAGAAGGCTATATGCACCCAAGGGAGAAAATGATATTAAAGGATAAAAATTAAAAGGGGTGATGAATAAATATTAATGTTTGAAAAATTAAATGTTTCGCCCTTTTCAAAATCACATGGTGAGTTTCTATGAAACTCGATGGCGTTTAAAATTTTCGAAAGGCATTTGGAGATAAACTTTAAATTTGCTCTAGACAAATAACCTCCACCTACTCTAAGTCGAGGGAGCAACAAATTAAAATGAATTTAATTATTCCAAAGTCAAAAATTCCCTAAATTTGGACGTCACTTTTAAAGTCTAAGATTCTTATGAATTGCGGTGGGAATTTATTTTGGAAAGCTATCATGGGATGGAAAATAACTGTCAGCTGTTTTAAATACCTGACGATAAATGAATACCTCGATAAAATTAAATGGAATTTAAATTAAATTTAAATTTTAAATATGCCATTTTAATAGCGGTGAGATTAGTTTAAACCGAAGTAAAATGATTTTTCTCGAAATTACTTCAGTTAACTGGAAGTAACTGGCAGTCGAGAGGGAAATTTAAAATTTAAAATGAGGAAAGAATCTCTCGGAGTAGGAAATTGCTATGACGACTGTAAGACGGCTAGAATATTCTCTTTTAAATTTGGAAAATGTCCAAGTCGTGATGAAAGGAATTAATAGCATTTGCTAAAATAAGCACCAGCTTTCAATTATAAAAGCTTTAAAGTTTTCATTTCTATATACAAGATTCGAAGTTGAGATTTGTGCTGGAAAGCTGAAAAAGATTATTGAGAATTATTCTGAGATTTTCTGAGGCAGATTTATTTCTTTAAATTGTTGAAGTTGAGAGTTGTTGAAGGCTGAAATCGTTTGATTATTTCTCTGAATACTGGAAGTCGAAATTGCTTGAGCTTGAAGTTGCTGAGATTTAAAAATCTTCTGAAGTTGCTGGACAATGAGTTCGATTTTTCAAGAAGTTTGAATTTCTCAAGATTTGGAGTTGCTGAAAGTAAGTTTGAAAGTTGTTGAGATTTAAATTTTCTGAAGTTGCTAAATGTTGAAGTAGAGATTGTTGAAACTTTCGAAGTTGCTGATTTAAAATTTTCGAAGTGCTGATTTGAAATTGTTGAAAGTTGCTTAAACTTGAAGTATTTTCCGAAGTTGGAATTGCTGGAGTTGATTTCTTCCGAAAAGCTGAAAATTCATTTGGCTGCAAATTACTAAAGTTTGGAGTTTTATATTTCGAAGTTTAAATTTATCGAGGTTTGGAGTTGAAGTTTTACTGCTGGAGTTATTAATTTTATCTTCTATTTGCAGCCAACTCCATTTGCCTGCCATCTCACGAAGTTTTTATTTTAAAAAATTTGAATTGTAATGTTTACTTCTCGTTTTGCAGATGGCTGAAGGTCAAAGAGTTGATGTTGCTGGAACAAGCAAGGCTGGAGCTAAGGCTGGAAATAATGAAGCTATCAAAGAAAATGCCTCCAGGCAGGCAATCATCAAGAATTTGAAGAAATCTTTTGTTCCAGAATCAAAGATCGTATCGAAGATTGGAAATGTGACTGATACCAACCTCGGTTCTTTCAACCTCGAGGCCTTCATGAGAAGAATATATGGACAAGGTGGCAATCCTCCGACGGAAGTCTCACGCAACATTGTAAGGAGCGGATTGTATGCAGCAGCCGGGTTCTAGCCAGTGGTTCGATGTCCAGAGCTGATTATGGAGTGTGTCAACTTTTACAATTTGGATCACCGGACGATTGTTTCTCTGGATGGCGTGTTGCTGGCCAACCTCGCCCCTGATGCAATCGGCGAGGCATTCGAGATTCTGCCCACGGATAAAATATTATACAAGTCCAAGGCAAAAGCTGATAAGATGTATGCCACATCTTTTGACAAGTGTGTTAAGAGGATTAACACCACGTGGATGAGAAAACCTAAACCTCCTGGCGCCAAGCTGCCAAAGCAAATTATTTCATAAGAGTTGAAGCAGGAATATTGTGATTTAATCATGTTGCTCAGTCGAGTTAATGGCAACTCTGAGGCATATGTGTTCGAGCCATGGATGTTCGTTTATATTTGCGTGGTGTTAGAAGGAAAGGCTGATGTTGATTGGGCTACTATGATCAGTGATAACATTGATGAGCAGTTTCAGAATCTAAGGAGGACGAAAACATTCTACATGAGCTCATATGTTATCTACATGCTGGCACAAATGACAAAATACAAGGAGCTAGCATACCAAGAGCCAATTGGGTGTGGTTTCAACCAATTCAAAATCCATGAATCTTGCAGGCAGTTGCATCTCACAAATACCCCTAACTTCAAGAGGGTGAACGATGCCTTCACAATGCACATCACAAGGACCCTTTAGTGGAGATTGCAACAGAGAATATCTGAGGAAGCACAAATGTTGATCGAGGAGTATGGGTTTTTGTTTGTCCAATTCCCAAAGTTTGCTTATTTAAGGTTGCCGGGGTACAACTCATACATCTACGGACTACCGAGTTACCCCACGAATAGAATGATAATGCTTGAGCTGTCTAGGCAACTTGTGGCCTATGACAAAATTATAAGAAGGAAGAAGAAGGGAGGTTTGCACTTCCCCATTGTTTTGGGAAACTGGCTCGAGGAGTGCCCTTCTTTGCAGGCAGCCAAGGAGGCAGAAGATAAGTTGCGGTTCTATCAGTTCACTCTCCATACCAGTCGGCAGGATTTTGATCCTCGAGGGAAGATTGGAACGGTGCAGGGTGAGGAGTATAGGCACAGGGCTCACTTGGAGGATTTTTGGGCAAATGTTGGAGACGAAGTTGAGATTAGAAGAAGAATGTTCTCCAGGTTGCCTCTTAAATTAATCAGAGAGTGCGAAGTGGTCCAAGTCTCGGATCAGGTTGATGAAGATACCAAACTTACTCACCCAGACTATGAGTCGATCAAGAACACGCTGATTCCACCACCAGATTGGCCTGAGCCAGAGATTACAGACTTAGACACTTTGTCTATGCCTGTCTTGACCTTCACAAGGAGTTGGGTGGAAGGGCATGTCCACAGGTTGAAGAGAAGGTCAATTGCCCTCACGTACAACCTCATGGGTGATAGAAGGCCACCGGTGCCAACAAAGAAAAAGAAACAGATTGTCCAGGTTGCTGAACCACAACAACAGCAGGAAGAACCTATTCAGCCTGAACCAGAGGGATCAAAAGATACTTCGTCTACTTAGTTGTTGGCCCATTCCTTGTGATGTCCCCACTCTAGTTAGTCACCTGATGCAGTGTGTTAGCCCTTTTCTTGGACCCTTGTGGGCTAACTGGATTGGTTAGAGGTTCTCCATGTCCAGAGTTCATTTCCATTTCCTTACTTCCCTCGAGATCATGGATAGCTCCACTGCTCCTATAGCATAAGAGTTTCTTTGCTTCTGACGGCATTGAATTCTGTTGAGAATTGAGGGACATAGGCTTACTTAAGTGATTTAAGTTAATTTTTAACTTAAAGTCTTTTTATAAAGTCAAATTGACTTTATAATTCTTATTTCACTTAAATTAAGTCTAAAGTGAATATTTTAATGTTATATCTTTTATTCACTTAAAGGAGGCGCCAAAAATAAAAAAGAAGACTATGGAAAGTGACTTAAGTTTATTTCTATAAATTTAAATGAGCTAAAGCGCTAAAATGTACGGCTTTCTTAGGTTTTCACCTCCTTTGCTTTATAAGGGATTTGGGCAATGAGAAACTCATCTTTTGAATATTTCAACTTTGCCTTGGAGGTTTTTTCCCTTGCTTTCAGCCTGTGACCAGGTTTGCAGCAAATCCACCATTGGAGAACGAAATCTCTTCAGTGTGAGCACTTGTGAAGTTGTGAAAGATCAGCTGAATTAGTGCAGATTGAGAGAGCTTCATTTCAGAAGTTTTGCAGTGCTTCAACAGATTTTTTGTAGTGTTCTTCATCAGAAATAGAGGGTTTATTGGTTGCTGTTCTTCCTTCACCATGGCAGACTTCATGGCTGTTTGGGCACACCTTCAGAGATGGTTTTTGGTTCTTTTTGTTTGAAAGGGCGTGGCACTTGCAAGGAAGGTTTTTTTGGCTTTTTGGAGAAATGTCTTCTTTCTGAGGATCTCTCTTCATGAACTTGGGCGCCCTACCTATACTTCTCTCTGGCTTCAGTTTCAAAATAAACTTTGCAATCTGTAACTCTCTACTCCAGTTTTCGTCAGTTCTTCACTATGCTGATCGGATTTCTTATTTAAAAAATTTGGAGGCTTTTGGGTATGTTTGTATGTTTTAAATCCATTGTTGATGATAATAAACACCTACAATTTCAGTTTGATTAAATTTGCTCAAGTTTTCATTCTGTGAGCTTTTATATGATGCGCCCCTTCTCTTTTGTCTACAAAATTTCTCTAAAAAACTAAAAAACACAAGTAGACTTAAGAAAAAGACAGGGGTTTGAGCAGTGAGCTAGCAAGGCTCATCACATTCCTCCAGCGTGCAAGAAATCTCATTGTTTGTAGACCAGAGAGCTAGATTGAATGAGGAGCTGGAAGTCGGGGAGGTGAATTAGCCATTGCCAAGAGAACTGGATAGTTAGAGTGCTAACGCTCCTGAGGGTGCCAATCTGTTAGAAGAAGAGGATGAAACGAAGATAGATATTCGCCTTGATCATGCGCTTGAGGCGGCCTTTTGAGGGTGAGACGGAGCCTGACATTCATGGTTTTGAGGAGGGTGACCAACAAATGGAGATAGATGAGCCCCAAGAAAATACTGCTGGAGAGGAAGTTCGTGAAGTGGAGGCAACTGAGGAACAACCTCTTATTGTTTATGACACTCAACGTAATTGGCTCTCACATGCAATAAGGAGAGATCAAGAGGACAATGCTGACTTGGCAATAGAAATGGAGGAACTTTTAAATAGAACAAGTCGCCTAAGAGGAAGAGAGCCAGAAAGTATTCAAAGATGGAGACCAACGAAGCCAGTTCGCGCACTCTCCATGTTGTCGTTCCTAGGGAGGACCATGACCTAAGTGATGTAATGCCAGAAAGTTACATAGTAACTACAATCGAATTAAGGCGCCCTTTTGAAGCACAGATAGTTGAGGAGGCTGAAAGTTCATTCCAGGCGTTGAAGGATAGGCTGGTAAAAAAGGAGGGAAAGTATAAAAGATTGAAGAAGGAGCATAAGGCGTTGGTCGGGTATGTGCAACATCTAGCACGTCCGTGTGCTCAAGAGAACCCAGCAGTAGAGCTTCCGCCTGAGCTGCCACGGGAATCAATTAGTGGGCTCGAGGAAATGAAGAGAGTTGTTCGAGAAGGAGATAAATGGATAGGTGGTGTTCGTAGTGAGGCAGAGAAATTCATGGCCAATCTTGTCTCCTCTTTTCAGAGTGCGTCTGGTATCCTCTCATTCTTGGATGGTGTCGAGCAAGCTTGGGGTGACACTCATATATTCTAGGACAAGACCATTCCTCGCCTTGCTGTTCTGATGCGTGTGCCCACGCAAACTTTGGTCAATGCAGGGGTGATCCAGGATGGGGACAGGTATGATTTTCTTGGATGGCATTCGGCTGCATTCACTGGGAAGGGCTTCTTCGACATGGCAGCTACAGAGTCTTCTAAAATCCGGAAGGCCATGAGAAATATTCACGAGGGCATCCTCAATACATTAGATGCTGTAATTTCCCCAATTTAGCCCTACACTCTTCGTTTGGATTTAGCCTATTTCCGGAAACTCGTAGGCTAAAGATGAAATGAAAATTAGGGTTTCCACTTTTAGAGGAGGTTTTGAGGTCTTGCATGCGAGAGTTTCTACCGCATGTCTGGTGAAGCTTTCTGGGTTTTTGGAGAGCTTCGCAATGAGGTAACATGCATGACAGGATATTGACTTGCGTTCTCGGCTGCTTTTTGGAGGCTTGCATGTTGGAGTTTTCCAGTTTGGCTTCTGGATTCTTTCTGGGTTTTCAGAGAGCTTCGCGATGGTGTGACATGCAACTGAATCAGATGACTTTTCCGGACTTACTATTTTTAGTAAGTTGTGACGGCTACTCAAAATGTGGAGAAAATGAGTTTGGAACAACTTACTATTTTTAGCAGTATGCTATTTTTAGTAAGTACTATTTCTGGCAGTGCTATTTTTAGCAACAATTTAGCAATTCAGTGCAATGGCTATTTCTGGCAGGTCAGCTTGAGCAGTGGTCTACGGCATTTGAGGTGATTATTTTGGCAAGTTTGATATTTGATGAAAAATAATGTTTTAAGTGAAAAATATTTGGCTAGGCATGGAGGACGATTTGGAGAGATAAGTGATTTTTATAATGTTTATTAATTAAACATTTTTGGAGGCCTTATTAGATGAATTAATATTTAAGTGAAATATGTGCTAAGGCAAAAGGGGACGCCTAGCTTGGAGACATTTGAGTTTAATTAAATATTTCACTAAAATCTTTTAGTGAAATATTTGCAAGTTATAGAATATTTCACTTAAGTCTATCTTGGACGCCTTTTGGTGATATATTTGCATTTTATTAAATTATATTTCCACATATGGGTTGGAAATGAAATGCAAATGAAATTTGGAGAAAAGTGACTTTCATTTAGGCACCCTAATTGGAGGGAAAAGAAGATTTGAATTTGGAGACAGAAAAGTTATAAATAAGAGACTTGGCCTTCAATTGGATTATCTATTGTTGCTTATTATATTGTTATGCTGCTGAAATACTTTCAGAGCTTGCTTCGAGGAATGCATACCTCCTAGTTCTTTCTCTTGGTTTCGTGCTTGAAAGATAGCACCTAGCTGAGTTTCCAGAGACTGCTTCTCATCCAGACTAGTAGACAGAGCATCAAGGTTGAAGATTCTAGGGATTTGTCAGTTTTGCATTTGCTGGTTAGGGTTTTGCTGAAATAGATATCTGCTCATAAGTCCATGCACGATTTTTTGGTGGTTCTGGGTATTGGCCCTATGCTTTAGTCTACCTTGAGCGCCCCTCGCAAGTTTTCAGATTTTTTAGAGGTGTCTCGGATTTTATCTTGCTAGTAGAACATTTCTGGAGGTCGTACCTTCTTTGAGGTTGCATTGGAAAGCGTGCATAAATAAATCACTACTATTTGGAGGAGTTTCTTGGCTTGGTCTTGGTCGCTCAACTCCTAGCTCTCATTTGCATTCAGTTCCACATCATTCGGAGGTGTTTTGATGAAGTTATGAGCATTTTGGTGATTCTAGGGCTTGCTGGTATGAATTTTCTGATTGCTGCAATTTTATATCAGACCTGATATAGTCCCTATATTTTCTCACTAACTGGCTATGTTTGTACTTCGTTTGGAGTTCATTTCCACATTTTGGAGATCATTGGTTATCTATATCTCATTGTATTTGCAGATTGTTCATCATATTGTAACGCTGAATCAGTAGTACTGATCAGCTCTTTTACTTTCTGCACTTTACATTTTGTATCCCCACTTTAGTGGAAGAGGATGGCTATGCCGCCTATTTAATTTCAGTTAGTAGCCTTAGGGACCCTCTGACCATATGCTCGCCATCTCTCGGCACATTCTTGGTTAGAGTTACTTTAGCTCAAAGATGTAATAAGATCCTCGGCCATGTCCCCTTTATTGACATCTCTTTAGCATATGATTAGTTCCATGCACCCCTGAGGGCTGATAGATGGAGAGGGTCTTCGGATGGGAGCTTGGCTCCTGGCCTGCTTGGCTCTGCAGATTTGATCGCTTGGCTGTTGGGCTCATTCTAATAGAATCGCTTGCCTGAGCGCCATTTTAGCGCTTTGGCACTCGCGAGGCACCCCCGCTATTTTTAGCAAGATAGGTTTTGTCACGCAGAGAATCACCCTTGGTCTTCGACGGTTTGAGAGAATCGGATAGTTTTTGAGGAAGATATTAATATTTAATTGATTTAATTAAATATTAATTTTTGGAGCTATATTATAAAGTTATAATATTTTTATATTATAACTTAAGTGCTTGACTCAAGGAGGTGTCCATCATTGAAAGGGGGCCATTTTTGATTATATTTTATAATTAAAAATTTGATCAAAGACTATTGGAATAATTAAAAAGAAAAGTCGAATTTATTTTAATGATGCTTTTTGAAGGAATTCGCACTTTTCAAAGGTTATAAGACTTTGCTTTGAAAATCGAGCTCATTATGTTATTGGATATTGAAAATTGATCAAGTCTTCAACCAGAGCACGGGAGCCAAGGGTTTCAGTCTCAGAGCATTGGGGAACGAGCCATCTCCAGTGAAAGCAATTCAGAGGTTGTGAAATATCATCCGATTTATTGCTAGGCAGAGAGATTTCTTCATTCAGGAGAGATCACATAACATTCACAGTTGATTCATCTTCAGGGTTTTCAGAGTGATATTCTTCCAGCAGGGGTTCTACAATCAATGTGCCTATTTCTTTGAGATTTGGCAATTTAAGGAAGGTCCGTACATTTTATTTGTTGGTTGCTGCTGTTTCAAGGCCGTACTAATCTGTACCAAGCCGTACCTCCATTAAAAAGGGCGTACTTTCAAGTTCAAGCAAATCGCCTTCCATTTTCTTAGTCTGTCTCCACTAACAGGGGTGCCTATGCACCTGGCATTATTCTGGATCATCTGACGGAGGGAGAAAGGAATATTCATTGCAGCCGTACCAGATCAAGGGCATTCTTCATCTTGCTGCAAATCAGGTTTTTGAAACAATATCTTTACACTATCTTGTATGCATGCCAGAGATCTTCTATTGTAGCCTTCTTAAATGAATAATAAGATCATAGATTAGATATTTCAAAGGTTTACTGCCTCCATATTCGTTTATTTGAATCTATACAAATTTCTTGCAAAATCGCATTATTACATTTATGCTCAAAAATCACAAAAAAACCAAAAATCACAAAAAACAAACAAAAAACAGTTAGATTCAGAAGACAGGGGAAACATGGGTTTCTACAGTGGTATCAGAGCTAAATCCTGCCATCTTGAGGGTTTAGCAGTCTTATGCAGCCCTTCTTCTCTGAGATGAGGATGTTCTCTCAACTTGACTTTGAGAACATCTCTAGATTTTCAGCAATTATTCAAAGCACGCAGGAGTCTATTGAGACTTGGAGGAAGACTTGTGATCGACAGGAGCAAATGGTGGGTATTCTTGAATATCAGCTCAATCTTACTCCGGCGATTTCTGAAGAGGAAGTTGATTCAGTGCTGGCCCGGTTCGTAGCTTACGCGGTCAGAGAAAAGAGCAGTGGAAACAAGGTCATGGACGAGAATCTTCTAGAGGGATAGTGGGCATTAATTGCCCATAGTGGTCAAGGAGGAATCTGCTATTTTTGGGATCATTAATGACGCCACTCCACCTTCTGGCGGTTTTTAGGGTTAATCTTGTCTAGGGCTGAGGTGGCTCGATCTGAGCCCTCCATTGTAATTTGATTTGGACCATCCGTTGAGGTTGGCTAGCTATATAAAGGGGAGTCCCCTCATTTGTACACTAGTAGTTAATCAATTGGATATCAGAGCAGAGTAGAGAGTAGACATTTTTGGGAGTTAGAATAGTCTAGTTTCATTGCATTATTTGAAGGAGAAGGGGAATTCTCCCTTTGAGAATTTTTGTAAGAAATTGTCACGAAAGCTAATCATAATAAAAGAATTTCATTGATGGTGAACTCCACTTTTGTCATGAATAGTTTGTGAGGTTTCTTCTTCCTTCAATTTCAAGTAGGATTTAATTTTCATGCAAGTAGTTTACTTTGGATTTGTGGTGTTTGATCGAAGTGGCTTCTCTTTATCCATACCACTAGCAACTTACTGACGGTAAGTCTACCTTGCGTGGTCAATTGGAAAATACCTCAAACTTAACTTCGATTGTGGTTCTGTTGATGTGTTTTTCGTGACCGCACCAACGCAGAATAAAGTTGCCAACGGCTTCCCTATTCTCTCTTGATCAAAGTATTCCGCACGCTAAGATTGCCAGAAAGTTCGTGCGTTCAACTCCAAGGTTCCTTTAGTGCGAATAGGCTCAGTTTGGCTCGATGTGAATTTGCTGGTATTTCAAGGGGACTTACGGAATTGTTCAGCAGCAGCGGAAGGAATTCAAATGCTTGGAAGGTTTGTCTATGAAGCGCAAGTTACTTATTCTAATCGGAAAATACTGAATTGAAATGGGGTGAGGTTAAGAGAGTCTAAATCTACTCTAGGTGTGGGATATGGAGCTCAACTTTAGCAAACTTCAACCAAACTTCGCTTTGCCTCGCATCGGACAGCTTCCACGGAGTCGGTGCAATCTTCAAGGGAGATGACTAAAGATGTTCAAACCACCACTTGACATGAAGATACCATCACAACGACGCATACCATCATTCAAACGGATTGAAGTTGGCACATGATATTCCGCTGACCAATAACAAGGCTTTATTTCTCCACCATCAAAGAAATACACTAGTGGTATGGAGCAGACGGTTGCTGGATCGCCCACCATTCCACAATTAACATCTACTGCATGAAAATGAAATTTATGCTACTTCACGCCATACTTTGAAGTAGGGATGAAGAAACCTTGTTAGCTACTCACAACAAAAGACGAGATCATCATCAATGAAAACTCTTTTTATTGAGAGAGTGTTCAGAACAATTTCTTACAAAGTTTTCAAAGGAAAAACTTTCCTCCTTCAAACTACACTATCAATCTATACCTAAGTTACTCCTGTTATCACCTAGTTGTTCTCCTCTACCCCGACTTCTACTCTACTCACCGCCTAAATTTCTAATGGAATACAAATGAGGGGGACTCCCCCTTTATATAGCTAGCTAAGTCCCTAAAGACGGCTAGGGTTACAATCAATAGAGTGGCCAGAATCGCGCCACCTCAGCCCTAAACAATATTGCCCTAAAAACCGCCACAAAGGAGAGGGGTAATAAATGCACCATAATGTCCACCATCATCCTTCTAGAAGATTCCGCTTGCAGACGCGTTCACACTGTCCTTGATCTTCCTTCTTGACTTTGTTCTTTTGACTTCTTCCAGAATTTGAGGATCTTTCATTCTTCTTTTTTTCATCTTTGAGCTCGAAATGTTTCTTCAACACTTAGTCATTTCTTTGCAACCTTCCTCCTTCAAGTCGAATATCATCTTTGATCACTTCTTTCATCATCTGCTATCATCACTTGTCTCTTTAATGCTCTCCCAAACAAGCAAGGAGAAGGTATTAAGAACACTTCATAATATAACTTTAATCCAATTCATTCTCACGCCTTCAATTTTCAAGCTGCTTACGCCTTCAGTGAACTTCATATCCTTCAGATTTCCGCAACATCTTGACTTCTTCAACTTTTCCAAATGAGGGTAAGCCTCAGAACTTCAGATCTTTATCTTATCTCCTGTAGAAAATATCTCACTTAAGAATTTGAGCAAATTCCTCCTAGGCAGCCTCTCATTTCATCGTCTCTGAGGGTGACGTCTTGAAAAAACACATTATTTCTTCTACACTTTGCCTGTAAAAATTTTCAAAATTCTTCCCAGAAATTCATCACTGGTGCCCACCTTAAAAATTTTCAAATTTGAGTTTGCTAAGCATGGAAGACTTTTAAAATCAACTCCTCATCGGTCCTTGATAACCAGGAGAATTTCCTCCGTAGTTTACATGGGTACAAACGAATCCAAGTTCCATTTAATTTTTCAATTTTGGACCCTAGAAAGTAATTTTCATCAAATTCTAATCCATTCTACCATCCGGAACATTTCTTGTTGCCCTGGACTTGAAAATATTTGTTGACCTCACAGGTAAACAGAATCACGACTTCACCTTCTCGCAACTTCTCGCCACGCCGTAGGAAAATTCCATCACCTCTCCAGACTTAGGCATTTTTCTAAGGGAGAAAATATCTGTGCCTTAGGAAATTTTTTGAATCACTTAGCATTTCGAAAAATTTTCCCTTAGAAATTTTTTATTCATCTCGATCAACTTGGCCTGTGAAAATACCAACTTCACTCAGAAAATTTTCAAGAGGGCGCCTAGCACATTTTATCCTCCGCTCACCACCTTGGATTTTATTTCACACTTAGAAAATACTTTCATTTGAAGTTCCAACGCCTTTAAAAAAAATTTCATATCACATCATCCTATATTCCACCTTAGGCGCATAGCACACTTTGAGGAAAAATTAAAAAACCACGCCCAACACTTATCATCACCACCTCACAGGTTTAGCATCTTCAATGCCCAAGCAATATTTTATTTTCCATCACCCACCATCTTGGCGTACTTAGCACATTTGGAAAGAATAACTCCAACGCCTTGGTAACTTCTTATTTTCACCACCTTTATTTTCAACGCCTTAACTTTTTTGTTTCACCATTCTCACCTTACATCTTGGCGCATTCAACACTTAGAAGAGGATGGGCGCATTCTAGGCATGTAGGAGGATGAAATCCCTTTGACTCATTGACTTTCTTGCTAGACATGGGCGCATTTCTTATGTTGAAGAGGATGGGCGCATATTGCATGGGGTGCAGGATGAAAGTTTCTAACGCCTTCCTTTTTGACTTGTTGACTTCAAATGTGGGCGCATTTCCATGTAGGCAAAGGATGACTCTTCAACTCCCATTTCTTGTCTTCACATGCACAAGTTTGGGCGCATTTTAGAGGGTGAGGAGGATAAAAATGTTTGACCTGTTTGACTCCCTCCTTGCTTTGGGCGCATTTCCATGCATGAGAAGGATAAACGTGTTGACTTGTTGACTCTTCTTTCAAATTGGGCGCATTTTCATGTAGCTGGTGGATAACCTTCTCCAACGTCCTTGGGTGACTCTTCACCTCCCATTTTTCGTCTTCACATGCATGACTTTGGGCGCATTTTGCCTAGGGAGGAGGACGAGTTTATACTTAGAATTTTTTTTGGCCTCTTACTAGCATGTGGGCGCATTTTGGCCTTGGGGAAGTGTTGTGACCTTTTCACACATCGCCCCATTCAAGATGGGGTCCTAATTTGTTCGCTCCCTTTGCTTTGGTTTCTCTCTCTCTCACCGCTCGGTGTTCTGCCTTTTCTTTCGGTTAGGTCCGGCCATTGAGCTTAAACGCCGGGGCCATTGGCCAAATTCGGAAATTAGGGTTTCATCGCTTTCGTCATTCAAGGTCATAGAGTGAATAAATTGAAATTTGAAACTTAACATTGTTGTCGCCAGTATCCACAATTTCCACCAAATTTCATCGACTCTCAGGTACTATTTTTAGTGTGTTCGCAATTCAGCAATTTGTCGTACCATGGAGATTCATCATCGGCATTCGCCGTGAGTACACGACCGCTATGCCAAATTTGAGCAAAACTGCAAGTAGCTTACTTTAGCGTCCGCTTCCTTCACAACACCAGTGTAGATGCAAACAAGGATTCACCGGCAAGGAACTTGCGATGGCAGGGCGTTCCATACCGCCTCCTGCCAGTCAGACCACGAAGCTGATCGCAATGCCGGTAAACGAGCAAACGAGATCTTTGATACACATGCAATACGATTAGGCCGCCTCTGAGCCTAAAAATAGGCATCGTAAAAGTCAATTCGAAATCCTGCAACCACCTCGACAGCCGCTTCAGTCACAAGGTCACTGGTGAAACTTAGGTCAACTATACCACTATTATTTATATGAAGTCAAATTGGAAACATGCTGCGTAAATCCGCCAGCCGCATCGTCGCGAGCACACGTGGTGAGGATTGCCTCATTCAAATTTCAACTCGACCTGAAAGCTTGAGCCACCTAAACAAGAGTTTACTAGTTTATAGTAAGCCACCCTCGTAAACGTATATAAATACGTGGTGACTAAAAGCTGCGTTAGTCGGCTGGAAGCAGTGCTGCTGCGTGAAGAAGCTGGCGTTTAAAATTTCTTCGCCATTCCGTTTTAGAGGCTGAATACAGAGGGATCCTACTTTATACCAGCAGTATAACGGTCAAGCGTAGGGATGATGAAAATGTTGTCTAAGTCTGGAGTCTCGTCCAGCAGGCATAGGAAAATGCGCCCATCTCAGCTAGAGGTGTAGAAATTTTTTTCAAAATGCGCCCATCCTTCTCAGGCATTGAAATGCGCCCAGTTCACAAGGTGGTCAAAGCAAAGTCAAACATGAAAATCCGCCTCCAACAAGGAAATGCGCCCAAGGTTGATGTTTATCCTTCACACAAGAGGAAATGCGCCCAACTTGCAAAGAGTCAACAAGGTCAAAGCAAACTCGTCCTCCTTAGGGGGTAAAATGCGCCCAAATCATCCATGTGAAGACAAAATTTTGGAAGGTGAAGGGTCACCCAAAGATGTTGGAGATTTCATCCTTCACAAGTATGGAAATGCGCCCAACTTGCATGCTTGTCCTCCTCACCCTCCTAAATGCGCCCAAATGAGCTCACATGAAGACAAAAAAACGGAAGTTGAAAAGTCACATGAAGGCATTTGCAAGTTCGTCCTCCTCCTACAAGGAAATGCGCCCATGTTTGGATGGTAAATGGTAAATACAAGTGGTAAGTAAGGTGAAAAGTGTTACCTAGCATGGTGAAAGCTTGTACGTTATCCTCCTCCACACTTAGAATGCGCCCAAGGTGAGTTAAGTGAAGTATGCGCCAAGTAGGGGAGTCATAAGGTGTTAAGGATATTTTCTAAGGCCTATGCTAAGCGTTAAAATATCCCAAGGCGTTAAAACTAAAATGTTAAGTGTGATGTGCGCCAAGGGTAAGGTTGATATAAGGCGTGGAAAATATTTCAAGGTGTTGAGAGTTAAAATGAAATGTACGCCTAGGGTGGTGAAGAGATGTGTGATGGAAAATGTTTGAAGGGTGATATAAGGTGTTAGGAAAATCTTGAAGGCATTGAAATTAAAATGAAGTGTGTTGGGCGCCTCAGGGGAAGAAAATAAAATATTTTCTAAGTGTTGAAAATTTGCCTAGGCGTTGGGACCTTTTAATGAATATTTTCCAAGTGTGAAATGATATGGATGAAGTGAAGATAAAATGTACAAGGCGTGCCGGGAATGAATGAAGTTGATAAAAATTCCTCTCCACTGGCAATCAACAAAATTTTCTAAGGCAAGTTTTCAAAAGTACAAGAGGATTTTAAAATATTTTCTAAGGAAAATTTTTATTTTATTTTTTCCTTGAAAATATGCCTAGAACTCAGATGATAAAATTTTCCGAGGCAAGCAACTTTTCTCAGTGATGGAGTCAAAGATGAGGATATTTCAAGTTCTTCAAATTTTTCAAGAAGTCAGAGCAACACAAAGTGATCACAGGCGAAGAACGAATTTAAATGATGAAAATGATATTTTTCTAAGGTTCAAAATTAAAAATTAAATGAACCCGTTCGTTGGGTACCCATGGATTCGAGGCGTTCTAGTGAAAATTTGCTTCTGGGTACTGAACATTTGCGATGAATGATGGATTTCCAGATCTTTCAAGCTCCCCCGACACTTTTCCAGTAGAGAATTTAATCAGTGCTTGAATGGTGAATTTTCCGGCGGAAAAATTGTAAAATTTTCTAAGGCAAATTTTAATAAAATGAGTTTTCGAAAGTAATTTTCAACCATGAATCTAGCGCGGGAATTCGATGATTTTGATTAGCTTTTCCAAGATGAACAACTTTCCGCAGCGACATGACAGTTAAAAATCTGCGACAGCTCCCACGTGAGTTAAAAAGAAGATACCAACCAAATTTTCAAAGCAAAAACTTAACGCTACCAAGTCGCTTCACAACAATATTCCTCGACGATCGAGACAAGTGTCAGAAACACCAGAGAGGGAAAATTCGAATTCTTGGAGTGGAGTAGTGGAGTTTAATGGCACTGGCTAAAATTAACGTCTTCTAGAATTTGAATTTTAGCTATAAAATGAGCAAGCTTTTCACTCACTTTCACAGCTGAGAAAGGCGAATTTGCTAAGTCTAAGTGAGTTGCTGAAGTTTGAAAGAGTTCGAATTTTGCTGAGGAATTTGTGTTGAGAGAAGGCGCCTTGAGTTTGCTGAGAGTTGAAGAAGACGTCTTGAGGCTTGAGAGGTACGCCATTGTCAAAGTACAGAAGTGTTTGCTGCAATTGAAGTTGCTTGAAAAGGTACGACTTAAGTGGCTGAAATTTGATTTACTTGAATTATAGAAGCTTGAAAGAGGTACGCCATTGCTGAAAGCTTGAGAAGTACGGCCTTGCTAGTGTTGAAGTTTGAAATCTGATTTGCTTAGTTGAAGATGCTGGTTAGAGGCGCCTTGTATTGAGTTGAAATATTGAGAACTTTAAAAGTACGAACTTGCTGGTTTGAGGTGTAAAGTCATAGAAATTAAAATTGCTGTTTGCTGATACGAAGTAGTTGAAGTTCAATTTGCTGATTGCTGATTGAGAAGTGAAGTCACGAAAGTTCACTTAGAAATCTGTTCTAAGTGTCAGAATTCAAATTTATCCAAGAGAAGAAGCTGAGGTTTGCAAACACGAGAATTATTGCAGCTTCTAGAATTCGACTGCAGCCCCTATCATGTTTTATTTTATTAAATATAATTGTTGATGAAATGTTTGTTATGTTGCAGATGGCTGAAGCGAGGACAACCGGAAAGGACAATGGTGCCTCCAGACAGGCTGTGATCAAGAAGCTCAGCAAGACATTCATGCCAGAGACGAAGTTTATTTCAAAGTTGGGCAAGTTGACAGACAGCAATTTGGGCTCCGTCAACTTGGAGGCCTTCAAGAACAGGCTGTTCGGAATTGGAAGTCATCGGGCTTCGGTCACTTCGCACAACATCGTCCGAAGTGGACTATATGCAGCTGCTGGTTTTCCGCCAGCTATTCAGTGCTCAGAGCTTATAATGGAGTGCGCCAACTGCTACGAGAAAGAACACCGGTCGATCATGTCACCAGATGGCCAAGTACTTGCCAATCTCACTCCGGCGGCCATTGGTGAAGCCTTCGGGATCCCGGTACATAGAAATATGATCTACAAATCCAGAGAGCGAGCAGAGCGGATGTATGCTTCTGCTTTCGAGAGATGCATGGATACAATTAACACTCACTGGATGAGCACTCCAAAGCCATCTCGTGCGAAGTTGCCGAAGCAGATCATAGCAGAGGACCTGAAACAGGAGTACTGTGATCTCATCATGATGCTGAGCAGGGTAGGTGGTTGCCCTCAGTCTTATATTTTTGAGCCGTGGATGTTTTATTACATCAACCTGGTGTTGGAAGGCAAGGATTATGTCAATTGGGCTGAGATGATCAGCGATAACATACATGAGCAACTCCTGAGCCTAAGGAGGACTAAAACGTTCTACATGAGCTCCTATCTTGTTTACATGTTGGCACGAATGACGAGGTACAGAGGGATTTCTTACAAGGAACCCGTCGGTTGTGGCTCTCATCAATTCAAGATCCATGAGGCGTGTACACAGTTGCACTTGTCGAGCACAACCCACTACAAACGTGTCAACGATTCATTCACCATGTACATCACGAGGCTGCTTTAGGAGAGATTACATCACAGAATTTCTAGAGATGCCCAGGAGCTGATTGAGAGGTATGGGTGCTGGTTTATAGAGTTTCCTAGATTTTCATATATTAGGCTGCAAGGATTTTCTTCATACACTTATAGGCTGCCTAAGTACCCAACCGATAAGATAATAATGCTAGAGGTATCCAGACAATTGCTTGCCTTTGACAAAATCCAGAAGAAGAAGAAGAAAGGGGGGATAGAGTTTCCGATTGTGATGGGCAACTCGGATGAGGTGTGTCCGTCGATACAGGCAGCTAGAGAAGCTGAGAGTGAGCTTCAGTTTTATCACTTGGCATATCATACAAGCCGACAGCATTATGACCCACACCATAACATCAATTGGGTTCTGTCGGAGGAGTTTAAACATAAGGCCACCATAGAGGACTATTGGGCTGATGCAGTGGATGAGATTGAAGTGAGGAAGAGGATGTTCTCTCGGTTGCCGATTACTCTGATCAGGGAGTGTGAGGTAGTTCCAGTTCTGGACCAGGTCAATGAGGACATGGATGTTGTTCATCCAGACTATGCAGCTGTTCGGGATACTCCACTTCCGCCTATAGATTGGTCAGAGCCCGAGATCGCAGATTTGGATACTCTCTCTATCCCGGTTATGACATTCACCAGGGCATGGGTTGATAGGCGAGTGAGCAGATTGAAAGGTAGGTCAATTGCCTTGACCTACAACTTGATGGGAGATCACAGGACGCCCACCACAGGAAGGAAGAAACAGATCACACGGGGTCCAGAGTCCAGAAAGAAAGAATTAGTTCAGCCAGAGCCTCCACGAGTCACGGTGGCAGTACCTTTGGAGACACGTTCTCCAAGCATACAGGAGGTGTCTTTATTTGCTGATCAGAGGGTTACATTGAATCAGGTACCGGAGATACAGAATGATATTCAGCCTCCACGGAGGGAGTCAATTGGCCAGAGTGCCAATGTACCTGTCAGGATTGATCAGCAGGATGATGAGGGGACCATTACTGACCCTCAGTTTCAGCAGGAGATAGAGGCGGCCATGAATGATGGCGATGATGATGATATAGTGTCGGGTGACACTCAGCCACTCGAGGACAATGAGCCTCGCCAGAATGAGGAAGAAGTGGAACAGGTTAGAGAAGTCGAGGCACAGGAGCAGCAGCCCTTTGATATACTATATGAGGTGCCCGATTGGCTTAGAGATAGAATGCGAAGAAGCCCGAGTGAGGAGATTGATCCAGCAGTTGAGATGGAAGAATTTTTGAACCGGATCAGTGCTCCTCCACCGAAGAAGAAGGCAAGAAAGTTTTCAAAGATCTCCAATCGAGGGATAGCTCTGACTTTCACGCTAAGCTGTCCCACCAATCGAAAGGTGACCGAATGAAGCAGCCCTTGGGGAAAGCCATGTGGTCACTCACTGGATTTGGGACGCCCCACCGTGCCTCGATTGTTGAGGAGTGTGGATAACAACTTCTTGCCCTCAAGGATAGATTGTTCAAAAAAGAGGGAAAATATAAGAAGTTGAAACGAGAACACAAGGCGTTAGTTGGATATGTTCAGCAGTTGTCTCGTTCTCGAGGGCAGGATGTACCAGTGATAGAGCCTCCGGCGGATGTACCTAGAGAGTCGATCAGCGGCTTAGTAGAGTTGGGGAGGATGGCACAGGAGGCAGACAAATGGGTCACAGGAGTTCGTACTGAGACAGAGAAGTTTATGGAGGACCTTGCCTCTGCCTTTCAGCAGGCCTCTTCTATTTTGGCACGGATGGATGCGGTGGATCATGCTTGGGGCGATGCTTCCATCTATCAGAGTAAGGTGATCCAGCGTCTTGAGGTGTTGAGGCATGTGCCATTGCATTTGCTGATTGATGGAGGTGTCATTCAGACGAATGACCGATATGATTTCTCTCAGTGGTATTCTTCGGCTATCATGTATGGCTTCTTCGATAGCGCAATGCGATTCACAAATTAGATACACAAGGCCATGGCCAATATCATAGATGGAGTTTAGAACACCTTCGAGGCCATATTTGCTAGGGCGGCCGAGTCCGCATGATAAATTTTGATAATTTGAGGGTTTGTTGTCTCTCTTCGTAGATGTTAAGCATCCCTTTGTACTGTGATGATTTCGAGAATAATCGCTACATTCTCACTTTGATCCGCAACACGCAGGACTCATTAGCTGCTTGGAGAAAATCTTGTACAAGGCACGAGCATTCAGTCACGGTGTTAGAGTTTCAGTTAGATTGTGTTCCACCGATTTCAGCTCAGGAGGTTGAGGCCGTACTTAGCAGATTTGTTGAGTTGGCAATCAGAGAGAAGGCTAATGGGAACACACTACTGGACGAGGATCTTCTAGAAGACTGAGTATGGAGCATTTATTGCATTTGCTATTTTGGGAGTGAGTGGGAATCTTTGATTCATTTAATATACCACTCCCTATTCTGGCAGTTTTTAGGGTTAGGGCTGAGGTGGCACGATTCTGGCCACTCTATTGATTGTAACCCTAGCCGTCCTTTGGGACTGGGCTAGCTATAAAAGGGGGAGTCCCCCTCATTTGTAACAGGATCAGAAGATTAGAATTAGATAGACATTGGAGTAGTAGACATTGAGAGAGCTAGATAGTGTAGTATTGTAGAGCATTTTGCATAATTTGGAGAAGAGAGAAAGTTTTCCCTTTGAAAACTTTTGAAGAAATTGTTGTGTAACACATTTTATGATAATAGACCTTTTCATTGATGATGAAATTCGTCTTGTCATGAGATGCTAGCAAGGTTTCTTCTTCCTTTCGTATCCAAGTAGCTTAGTTCATGCAAGTAGCTTACTTTGGTGTGTGGTGTTTTATTGAGATAGCTTCGCTTTATTCCATACCACTAGCGGCTTGTTGATGATAAGTCCGCCTTGTGTGGTCAACTGGACATTATCTTGTGTTTAACTTCGGTTGTGGTTTACATACTTATATGCGTTGTTCTGATGGTGTATGTATGTTAAACTATAACTTGAATATCTTTCGCTATCCCCTTTGAAGATTGCACCGATTTTGCTGAGGCTGTCCGACGGAGGCTAGGTGAAATCCGGTTGAAGTCTATTGAGACAAAGCCCCACATACCCTGCATTTAGAATAGAAAATAAATTTCTTAGGCCCTTTCCCCTTTACTTTCCGTATATTTCTCATTAGTCTTAGGAAAAGATACACATTGCCAAATCATATACGCAAGAATTCCCCTTCAAAATCATATATTAACTGCTGACTGCAAGAAATCTGGACAATTGTGTAAGTCCCCTCGTACGAACACAGCAATACACATCAACCAAACTGGGTCTATTCGCACTAAAGGAACCTTGGAGTTGAACATGCGAACTTTCTCGCAATCTTAGCGCATGGAATACTTTGATCAAGAGAGAACGGAGTAGCCCAAACTATTTTGTTCTTCGGCTGATTGGTGAGGTCACAAAAATCGCATCAACAGAGAAAAACTGGCGCTAGAAGGAGGGCCTTCAAGGATTCTTCGTAGTGAAGCAGTCATTTTCGAATAAGAAGGGATTTCATTGAAAAGAAATTCATTGGAGAAAGAAATTATCATGATTCAAGATGGTGCTACCGCATAGAGAGATATTTCCAGTGTTGCAGCCTAACTTGGGATTCAACGACGACCAAGAAGACATTCTTTCAGGGTTGAACAATCTTGCGTGGAAAACAAAGGAGAGCTACGCCCAGTACATGAGAACTTGCTTCGTGTTGGAGGAAGAAGAAGAAAAGGCTATTGAAATCCAAGTTGCAATTGAAAGGAATTTGCTCGATCAAAGACTACCACTCGCTCCTCTTCCCCGCCGACAGTAATCAGCTACATCCTGGATCGAATCAGTTCATTCTCACCCGATAAGTTGAAAAGAATTCTGAGGTCCGCGCCAAGTTCATCCAAAGACTTTGTGGAGTTAGAATTGCCCACTAGAGCAAGGAAGAAGAAAGAAGTCCATCCGAGTAAAGAAGCTGAGTCAAGTGAAGAAGTGTTTTCAAACGAAGAAGCTCAGTCTAGTGAAGAAAGCGGAGAAGAGATTACAAGTTTGTTCCGAACTCCACCAAGTGCTTCAAGGTTCGCCCAACCTAAAGCCGTTCAAGTTACCACACCAGTGTTCGTTCAGCAACAACCACCAGTTCAGGCTACCACAACTCCAGTAATTGTATATCAGAGGAGATATCCAAATCAAGCAATGGCTCAACCAGGAGGCCAACCCGCTCCTAACGGTGCTACTTGGCTAGTCACCAATCCATCTCCTCTTGAGTTTGCTGACTACCATGACATGCCAAAGAATCCGGAGCATTCCTGCACCAAGTATCAAGTCCATGATCCAAACCGTTCTGCAGAGGATCACATTAAGATGTTTGAAGATCATTTGCGAAATAGACAAATTGCATACGCAGATGTGGCTTGCAGATTGTTCCCGTACTCCTTGGGAGAAGAGGCTCACTTTTGGTTTATACATTTTCCAGTTGGATCCATCAGAACATGGGAGCAAATGAAAGCGGCTTTCATTGGGAAGTTTGGTATTCCTATCACCCCAGTGGAGCTCTTCCGCCAATTCACAGAGGTAAGAAGACAAGACAAAGAGCCTATCCATGCCTTCAATAATAGATTCCAAAAGGCTCTCACAAGGCTACGTCCTCCGTACATGATTCCCGATGCAAGGGAAAATTATTATGCAGCCTTGGATCCATTGACTGCTATGTTTGTAAGACAAGCTCATCCCATTCCAGCAGACATGAACCAAGCATATGCTAAGGCGGTTGAAGTAAGTCAGAATATGGGCCAAAACATAACTGGACCCTCTTTGTATACTGGCTTGGTCACCACAAATAATCAAATGCAGACTCTTGCTCCAGCCTGGAATCAACAAGTTCCAGCGTTGAATCCAATTCCGCAACCGGCATATCATGTTACGCCACCATCGGATCAATTAATTCTCCATCCTGGGGTACCCTTATCCCAGACTCCAGCTACACAGCCTGTATATCTCCAGAACACGGTACCTGCAACAAGGACACAAGAGGAGAAAGACGAAATGAAAGAATTAGTAGAACAAATGAAAAGGCTGTCATCTGAGGTGACTCACCTCAGAAATCAAAATAATCAAATGCAATCAATGATAAAGAATTATCAGGCACATCCAGGTGCCAATCGAGGATATCACAATAATCCTCAACACCATCAGGATACCCATCAAGGACATGGACACGACAACAGCCATGGATATCGAAACAATAATCAAGGATATCAGAAGAGGTCCTGGAATACTGGACCTAACAATGGAGGAGTTCCATCACCGCTGGATAACCCGCCGCCTCCAGAAAATCGTCCCACGGACAGAGTATTTCTGGCAGAAGCTGCTATGTCAGGATGGTGTCGGCTTCATAACACAAGTCAACACTCAGAATTACAATGCCATGAGTTTCAAGTAGCGGCTGATATCTTCAAAGGAGAAGTGAAAAGCACGGAAGGTACTGAAAATCCTCCAACTACTGGATATGAGATTGTACCAGTGCAAAGATATGACCAGGCACTAATCATAGAAAGTGTCAATCTTGTGTCCGAACACCAGAACTACGCGCCACCGGAAGCTAATTATAGATTTCCACCAGCTTCGGCTAACGGTCCCGTGGAGGCGCCAGATACTCAAGTTTATGAGGAAGCTCAAGTTTATTCAGAGGCTCAAACGTATTCAGAAGTTCAAGGTACTTATTCAGAGGAGCCATATGACCAGGGTAACTACATTTTCCCACCTCTCAATAACAGTGTTTTGGTAGAAGGAAGTAGAGAGGTGCAAGCATTCCAGACTTCCGGAGGAGCAGCACCTAAGGTGTACCAGAGGACTTATCACCAGAAAGAGCCTTTGACGTCTTCGATTCCTCCGAATAACTTTGCAACCCCGCCGAATCCAAATGCAAGTAACAATCCGAATTTGCCTCAGGATTCTCCGGAGTATAGACAACAGAATGTGATGCAGAATAGAAATGGACAACAAACTGTCCAGCAACAACCCCTCCACGTGATGCAGCGTCCTCAAAAGGACAATCTTCCAAGAGATGACATGAAAAGATTAAGTTCCTATGTGCTGGAGGAAGTTAAGAAAATAAAAGTCAGCCTTCCCTTGTATGAGTTGATGAAAATCTCTGAGGTTAGAGACACAATTTTGGGAAGTCTATATGAGACACCAGTTGTGAAGAGCACACCTCAAGAAGTGCCTAGTTCATCAAGGAGTCCTCAAATCAGTGTACAATCCCGTCCTGTGCAGAATGCAAACATGGTAGAAGAAGTGCCTTACGCGCCTTTTAACGCTTGGGAAGCTCCACAGCAGTCCCAAGGTTTTGTGGGGGTAGTACAAGGATCTTCAAGTGAACCTGAAAAGCCAAGGACTGAGGATAAGAGAAGAGTAAGATTCAGTTTGCCCGCAGAACAAAGGCAAGAGCAGACCCAGAAGGTCACCCGTGATAATCAAGTTTCACAATGGGATGAAAAGAATGAAAGAAAGAGCGTTGTACCCGAGGAAAAGAAGAAACCGGTTGTCTTCTATCAGGGGAAGGATGAACCAGCCCCATTCTTGGTATCAGTTAGAATCTTTGGAAAGCTATTGCACAATTGTTTGATTGATTCCGGTGCTTCTAGCAACGTCATGCCATTAAAGGTGTGTCAAAGGTTGGGTATAGTCCCGTTGCATACCACGAAGAAGGTGACCCAGCTTGACAAGACCGAAGTACCAGTGGTCGGGGAGCTGAATAATATTCATATGCAGTTGTCAGCTGATCCCCGAATCCAGAGCTGTATTGACATATCAGTGGTCGACATACCGGATGGGTATGGCATGTTGCTGAGCCGGGACTGGGCAAGAAAATTGAATGGGTACATTGCAACGGACTTCTCCCACATGTGGCTTCCATGGAAGGGAGTCCCAAATCAGATCAAGGTCGAGAGTACACCGAGATTGAAGCTGATGATCACAGAATATGGAGAAGATAATGAGATCATGTTCGTACAAACTGATTTAGGCTCGTATAGGCCTGTTAAGCAAGAGGTATTGATGCTGCAAAGTGCAAGTGAGGGAAAATGTTTGGAAGATACCACGAGCTCCACCGAAGTATTGATTGAAAGTGACTCAAGCGATAGTGAAGGTGGGGGAACATTTGAGAATTTCAGGGACTTTGTCCTAAACAGCGTGAAGCAAGAAACAGAGTTAGGGAAAGATGCTTCAATTAAGAATTTGCTGCTTCCTAACTGGTGCCGAATACATGAAGCTTTTCATTCAGAAATCACTTGTGCCATGTGCAAAGTGGCACTAGAGCAAGTTGCTAGGCTTGTCCCCCATACTTCATTACAGGAAGAACATCAGGAGACGAATGAAGAAAAGGAGATTTTAATAGAACATCAAAAGATGAATGAAGAGAATAGTGTTTCAAGAAATGATACAACTCAGTCAAAAGATAAAGAAAAGACTCCAAAGGTCTGCAATCAAGAAGAGACACGTGTTCAGTCTCCCAGCGCCCCTACAGATGATCAAATATGGACTTTAAGGTTCGATGGGTCAAAGTCTAAGAAAGGAAATGGAGCAGGATTTGAATTGGTTAGCCCGACAGGAGAAGCTTATTTGGGTTCCTATAGGCTCCAGTTTTCATGCACCAACAACGTTGCTGAATATGAGTCCTTGATTCACGGATTGCTCCTTGCAATTCAGAAAGGAGCCAAGATTGTATATGCCATTGGAGATTCAGACATAGTGGTCCGACAAGTAAGGAAGCAGTTCGCCTGTCATGACAAGAGATTAAGCCGTTACCGGAATAGAGTCTGGGACCTGATAGAGAGCTTTGATGCATTCAACATAAAGCAAGTCTGCCGATCTAAAAATACCGTTGCAAACTCTTTGGCACAAGCTGCCAGTTCTTTGGAACCATTGGCAATGGAGGGATTAAAGAAGTTCACAGTAGAGTTGGTTTCGACCCCGGCAATCCCTGATAACATAAAGAATTTTCAAGTGTTCGAAGACGACAAGCAGATTCTGGACTTTCTCACAAACTCAGGAGTGTTTGAAGCACAAATTATTGATGAGGAAGATATTGAGGAAGCAGAATATGACACAGAAGGAATTTTGAATTTGAAGACCAATGTGATCCCGAGAGGGATGGTTGAATTGGAAAGACTATTTGATACTGACAGATTAAGTAGAAATCAAAGCACGCAAGGCAATGATTGTGAACCTGTCAATCTAGGAACAAGTGAACAAGTGAAGAACATTTTTATTGGAAAGGTTTGCACACCTGAAGAGAAAGAAGGCATCTTAAAGGTCATGAAAGAGTTTCCAGAGGTGATAGCCTGGGGATATGAAGACCTCAAAACATATGATACATCACTGATTACACATACAATACCACTAAAGCCAGGCAGCAAGCCATTTAGGCAGAGGCAGAGGCCAGTGAATCCTTTACTGGAACCGTTGATTTATCAGGAAGTCAAGAAGCTCCTTTCAGCCAGGATTATTTTTCCAGTAAGGCACTCCATGTGGGTCGCCAATCTCGTGCCTGTCAGAAAGAAGAATGGAGAGATAAGATTATGCATAGACTTCCGCAATTTGAATAGGGCTTCTGAGAAAGACAACTATCCCTTGCCTTCGCTGGATGAGGTGTTGCAAATAGTGAATGGCTCACAAATGATGTCCTTCCTGGACGGATATTCAGGCTACAACCAACTGATGGTTGAACATGAAGATAGACTGAAGACTGCGTTCACCACAAAGTGGGGAACATTTGCCTACAGAAGAATGCCTTTTGGCTTGATCAACGCGGGAGTCACTTTTCAGCGAGCAATGGACATCGCTTTTCGAGACCTTGTCGGAAAATGCATAATAATTTACATGGATGACCTAACTGTGTTCTCAAAGAAAAGAGGGGATCACGTTGAAGATTTAAGAAAGATATTTCAGAGATGCAGAAGATTTGGTGTTTCCCTAAATGCTAAGAAATGTATATTTGGCGTCACAGAGGGTAAATTGTTGGGTCACGTCATTTCAGAGAAGGGTATATCAATTGACCCTGAACGTATTGAAGCTATCTCAAGGATTGGTTTGCCAGGCACTCAGAAAGAGTTAAGGTCATTCTTCGGAAAGATCAATTTTGTCAGAAAATTTATAACTGGATTTGCTGAGATAGTGAGGCCACTAAATGAGATGCTGAAGAAGGATGCAAAGGTTGAGTGGACTCCACAGACTAAGAAAGCTTTTGATGAAATTAAGCAAGCTATTGTGGACGCTCCAGTGCTGGTCAGTCCAGACTACACAAAGCCGTTCTATCTATATTCATTTGCCTCAGAACACACCTGTGCAGCAGTACTAACTCAAAGAACCGAAGGGAAGGATGAGCACCCGATTGCTTTTATGAGCTCACCCTTGAAAGAAGCAGAATTAAGATATCCAAGCATTGAGAAGCAAGCATATGCTTTAGTGAAGGCCGTCAAGAAATTCAGACATTACATCTTGAGGAGCAAGATCCACGCAATTGTTCCAGACGCCACGGTGAAGATTTTATTGATGCAGAATGAGTTAGGTGAAAGAAGAGGAAAGTGGGTCGCCACTTTGCAAGAGTATGATATAGAGATACAGCCAATGAAGTTAGTCAGAGGACAGGCTTTGGCCCAGACGATCGCAATGGTCGGTCCAGAATTGGTTCAACAAGCTTATGTATTAGAGGAAGTGTCCCCTGGAGAATGGTACGACGACACGGTATATTACTTGCTGAATCATAGATGTCCTCGCCATTTGAATCCAGTCCAGCGGAGAGCATTGAGAATGAGGAGCCAAAGATTTATGCTTCAAGGATCAGTTCTCTACAGGAGGAACTATGAAGGTATATATTTGAGATGCGTAGGAAAACAAGAAGCAAAACAGTTGATGGAACACTTCCATGAGAAATTTGGAACCGGACACGGAGGAAGTTTGGCCACAGCTCATCAAATCTTACGAGCTGGATATTATTGGCCCACGCTTTTTAAAGACACATATGAGCATGTGAAGGCTTGTCACGTATGCCAGACGGCAGCTAATAGAGGAAGGCATCCCGCTATGCCTTTGCAACCAGTGATTGAAGTGAGACCATTCGCGAAGTGGGGATTAGATTTTATTGGTATGATCAATCCACCGTCATCAGGACAACACAGATATATCTTGACAGCGACAGACTACTGCACCAAATGGACAGAAGCGCAGGCTTTGAAACAGTGCACGTCAGATATAGTCATCAGATTCCTTGAAGAGAACATTGTGACAAGATTTGGATGTCCTCATGTCCTGGTCAGCGACAACGGTTCAGCTTTCTCATCGCTGAAGTTTTCCAATTGGGCTTTTGAGTATGGAATTACATTGAGGTTTTCCTCCAATTACTATCCGCAGGGGAATGGACTAGCAGAGTCCACAAATAAGAATTTATTGAATGCCATTAAGAAGTTGTTGGATAAAAATCCGAAAGATTGGCACACACAGTTGAGGTTTGCTCTATGGGCAGACAGGATAAGAACAAAGAGTTCCTTGGGAACGTCTCCATATCACTTGGTTTACGGACAGGATCCAGTGTTTCCAGTGCAGTTAAGGATCCCTACTCTCCAATTCATTCAAGAGTACCTCGAGGGAGAGGATCAGGTTCAGACAAGATTGTCCCAGTTGATGCATCTAGAAGAGAAGAGAGATGAAGCTCTTGAGAATCTAACAAAGCACCAAGCTATAGTAAAGAGATGGTTTGATAAATAGGCTAAGATCAAGTCGTTCAGGATTTCTGACTTGGTTTTATATTGGGACAAGGCCCACGAGAAGAAGGGTGATCATGATAAGTTTGACAAGTTGTGGTTGGGCCCATATCAGATTTCCGAAATCCTTGGGGATAATGCATTTAGATTGCGTACATTGACAGGGGAGGATGTCCCGTTGCCCGTCAACGGACAGTTCCTCAAGCATTATTTCCAGTCCTAGGTTTTCTCCGAGAGCCTGCTTTGTAACATAGTTAGATTAGGGTTTGCTCTCCCGTTTGCTGCTTTCCGTTTGCTTTTCCTTGATTTTCGGTTCGTTTTGGTTTTGGTTTTGGTTTGTTGCCCTTGCTTTGGTTTGATGCCTGCCCCTTGAGTTGTCCGCCAAGTGGTTTTGGTTTGAATGGGGCATGATTCTAGGGTTTTCCCTGCTATAATGAGGTGGATAGTCGCTTTTAACTTTTCACTAAATTTGTTCTTTCCACTGGAATTTGCATAAATTTTTGAAAAGGACTAAGGTTGTTTTCCTCTTGTTATCATCCAGTTAGAGATTGAACTCGTCTCGGGAGGTTAATCCGTTATTGTGTCTCAACACACGAGTCTAAGGACCTTGAAAATCTTACCTATCTCCATTCTAAGTCATTTTGGTTTCTTGGGAAAGGTTTTGGCAGGTGAAAATCTTACATCTTGCTTCAGCACCACTGCAATTCTCAAACCCATTGGAGGCTTCATTGCCTGCCAGCCAATTGAGGAATTGATGGAGAAATCAAATGATGAAAAGAAAATGTGCTTGAAAGAAAATCTGAAAAGAAAAAGAAAATGAGAAAATGAAAAATGAAAG
>VDFB02151906.1:0-15469 GCA_007258455.2 Sequoia sempervirens | reverse complement strand
GAACCTCCTTGAGGTCCTCTTCCTCTATTAAAACCTCCTCTTGATGAAGTTTCACCTCCATGCTCAGTAAGCTTTGATTCTCCTTGGCTTCTTTGGTCACCACCTCTTCCTTGGTAACCTCCACGCTGTCCTTTTTGATCTCTGCCTCTTCCTCTGCCCTTAGAGGACTGATCATGCTTCCTTTTATTCCTCTCTTCAATCTTGATAGCTAGCTGATAGCATTGGTGGACTGTCTTGGGGCTGAGCAAAGCCATCTCTTCCTGTATATTCCACTTCAATCCATTGAGGTATCTAGCCACTTTCAGGCTCTCATCTTCTGCCACATTTGATCTCAAACAAAGTTTCTGGAACTCTTCCGTGTAGGTGTTTACATCTTGGTCTTTTTGTCTTAAACTCTGCCTCTTCTTGTGGAGCTGAATTTCATAATCATCTGGCATATAAGCTTCTTTCACTTTAGTAACCATTCCTTTCCAGGTTGATATAGGCTGCTTACCTTGTTTCTCCCTTTCGATTTGAATAAACTTCCACCAAGTTAATGCTGATCCTCTCAACCTTGACTTTGCAACCTTCACCTTCTGTGCTTCTGTAACTCCATCACATTCGAAGTGGTTCTCCATTCCTTCTATCCAGTCCATGACTAATTCAGGTTCCATCTTTCCACTAAATAGTGGCACTCCTTCAAGTGATTTTCCACTCAAAGCTTTTAATGCCTTCAAGAAAGGCTCCTCCTTCAAGACGGGGTCAGGTTCAGGGGTCTTATCTTCCTCTGCAACCTCTTCTTCTTTCGGAATTCTTCCTTCAAACTGTGCACTCCTCACTGTTGCCTCAAGTTGAGCTATTCTTTCCCTCAACTGCTTATTATCTTCTTCCTGCTCTTCAACCATCTTTGCCAGTTCTGCATTGGTCACCATGGTGGAAGTATCACTTGACTCTATGTCTGACATGCAAGATTCCTTTCCCAAATCTTTCACTACTCTGATACCAATCTGATAGAATGAGGGTTGGATTGAGATACTCACAATCTCAATGCTTTGGGTCTTCGATAGACAACCCCTTGGTGTTTTACTCCACCACTCAACCTATAGGTCCTAAAAGTGAATAGGCACCCTTGGTCACTTGCCAACCCTACTATCAGTTCCAATTTACTGCTGCTAAACAATTCTTGATGCTGATTTTCTAGCTTGCTGCCTCCAATGAGTTCTTGGTGCTTTTCCACATTTCTTCCATCTAGTCCTTAATCCCTCTAAAGACTAGTCAACCTCCTAAATCCTCCTAACAATGTTGCAGGGGTGTGCATAGGTTCTATTGCATTTAAAACAGCCTTGGAATGCTCACTATCCAAGCTCCAAACTCTATTCTCCTACCGCTTTCCTTAAACCCTAGCTTGGGGTTTGGAAAGGCTACAAGGACTAAGTCTTTTCCCTCAAGAAAAAAAAATGTTAAATACTCCTTCCTTCTGCCTCCAGAGGACTTGGAAATGTCTTCTACCACCTGTCAGGCCTTTGCTAGGTTCCCAGCAATCTTTTTACGCCTTGGGTTTCCAACAATTAGTCACCCCTGCACATTAGGATTTATTTCCAACTGCCTTTTCCCAACCGAGCAACAATAACACGCCTAGGAAAAGATACTTAGCATGCTAACAACTCTCAAAAAGCATTCTTTATTTACACTATGTACAGGTATGGAGACTAACCTAGCTTCCTCTGCTCCCATACTTCCAGGTACAGGCAGGAAACCAGTTAAATCTCCATTTTCTGGTTTTCACCAGTCCAAAACAGCAATACACAAATAACTTTGTATTTACAAAAAGAAAAGCAAATGATGGAATCTCAAACTATAGAATTAGACAAAATACTATAAAAGACCTTGCTATGTGTTATTCCATACAGAAAAAACTTTTATTTCATTTAAAAGTCTGCTGTATCAAACGCAAGAAACCAGAAAAGAGTCCTTTTTCATGAAAATCACTGTTCTTTCCTTATTTTTTCACAAACTTCCATCATCAAAATACCACTCATCTGCTCAAAATGTCGGGCTCCTTCTTCCCAAACCGAAAAAAATCAGTTAGGTTAAAAATTCGAGCTCAAAAGTGGAGAAAAACACGTTTTTTCGAAAACACACTGTGTTTTGCGATTTTCCCAAAATCTAAGGAAACGCCTACCAAATGATTCCTAATTTGTTCCAAATTAAACCTAAGCTTTAAGAGGGTCCCCTTACACCTTATCAATGGTGTATTAGACCATTACAAAACAAAACAAAAAGATTAAGCATGTTGATAAAATTACGCTGGTTCATAGGTGTTCCCCGCATCCACTTCGCACATCAAGTATGGAAGGACGCAATGACGGAAGAGTATCAGTCCATTCTAAAGAATGATGTATGGGATATAGTGCCTAGACCAAAAGAGAAATCTGTTGTCTCTTCTAAATGGCTCTTTAAAATCAAACATGTTGCTGATGGCAGTATAGAAAAACATAAGGCACGTTTTGTGGCAAGAGGTTTCTCACAGAAGGAAGGCATTGATTATGAAGAAACATTTGCACCTGTTGCCCGATACACATCTGTGAGAGCAGTGATAGCCATTGCAGCAGTAAAGGCTGGAAGATCCACCAAATGGATGTAAAAACCGCCTTCCTAAATGGAACCATTGAAGAGGAAGTCTATCTAGAACAGCCCGAAGGTTTTGTGATACATAAACCTGACTCACATGTATGCAGACTAAAGAAAGCACTGTATGGACTTAAGCAGGCTCCCAGGGCCTGGTATGAAAGAATTGACAGCTACCTCTTGGGACTAGGATTATCCAAGAATGATGCAGACCCAAATCTTTACTTTAAGGTAATTAAAGGTGATATGTTAATAATTATTTTATATGTTGATGACCTACTGATAACAGGAGAAGATCACCTCATTGCTCAAGGAAAGAAGGATCTAACTTCAGAATTTGACATGAAAGACTTGGGCATTTTACACTACTTTCTAGGTTTGGAAGTCTGGCAGAAACTAGATGGCATCATACTAAACCAAGGAATGAATACTATTGATATTTTGAAGAGATTTGGAATGTTGGATTGTAGACCCATGTCTACACCTATGGAAACCAACCTTCACAAATTGAAAGAAGCAGCAGCAAAATCCAAGTGTGTAGATCCAACCTCGCTAGTGCACGCTTTTATCATAACCAACACACGTATCAAAATGTCCAAAAGACACTTATCCTCTTAGAAAACCACTCAGATGCTAAGATTATGAAGATCATATGGCTTATTCCAAGGTTTCTTTGTCGGTCTCGAATGGTGGATAAGCTCAATGGCCAAGTAGGATATGCCGGTAATAAACAAGGGGACTTACGTAAGAAAATCTTCACAAGTCTAGGACTTAGGGAATTTATCATTGAAGGCTTTCAATTAGGACTTCCAATGGATCTCAAAAAATGGCAAAAGGATAGGGTTTAGGAGAATCTAGTTTATGCCTAAGAACTCAAGAGACAATAAGGATTCGGTGAAGGGAATAAACCACACTTTGTTTCGCCTCCTGCAGGACAACATACGCAAAATGGGTGCAATCTTCAAGGGTTGTGAGAATAATTTTCAAACCTCGAATGAGGCTTAAGTTAAGTTTCCACAATTAAGAGCTCAGGCTAACTTTACGCATCGAATGCAAATCATCCATTCGAAGAAAGTATGAGCTACACTTCACCATTGAATCAATACGATCAATCTCTCATTCAATTAACCAACTTTCAAAGCAAATTCTACCTAATCTAACTTTAACTTTAATCTATGGCGGAAGATAATATGCAACCTCGCTTACTATTTGACAATAAGAAGTTATTCAAGGCAAATCATGCTCAAGAGCTTTTATTATTCAAAATAGTCTCAATGCGACAATTTCATATTCTGTCTCCACACAAATGAAAATGAGAGAGCACTAGTTTATATAGAGCCTCAAAAATGAAATGAAGGGCCAAGATTAAAACAAGATTAATGGCCAAGATTATTACAACCAAACCCTAATTAGGGTTTCCCAAAATAACAAGAGTCAACTATCAGAAATCAATCAGAAAAGTGGCAGTTCCAGCTATAATCTAGGAGAGGCGTCCTTATCCATCTGAGTAGCATTGTGCTTGGCGAATCTGGACACTACGGCAATGACCTCCTCCATCGTGACAGGTGGCAACATGCTGATCCGGAATTCAAGTCCGTCCAACTTCTCAGCACATTTAGCAAAAGTACCTTCCCAATCTGCCTCCTGCTTCTCAAAATCCTTTCGAATGGATGAGAGTCTTGCCACTCTCGCAAAGTCCTGTCTCAAAAATGGTCCAGTGGTCGAGAAGAAAGTTTCTTGAACTTTATGCTTCAATTTCTCCAGCTGCATGTCGTTCTCCCGGATGATCTCACGGTCGAACACCTCTGTAGTTGTCATGTAAATCTTCTCCTGGATTTTCCTGACCTGTTCCTCAATTCCAAGCCCATCTACTTTTGCCTTCTCCAAGACTTCTTCTCGTATAGTCACTGCCTAAAACCAGTGATGAAAATCATATGCTGCCCCTACAGCAATCACCCTTTTATCAACCAACTCTTGAGCCGCTCACACCGGCGTTTGAATAAGCCTTCCGATATCCGGATAATTCTCCTATGCCCCCGCCCATATCCATCAACTGAGAAACAAGAAGTCATCTTATGAAGGCGCTAATCATGAACAAGGCCAGTTTCACTTGCCATCCACCGGAAAGCTCTTGGTCACTCATCCAGTGCTCGACCTCCTCAGTCATCTCCGTGGATGAATTGAGGAGGAGAGGAATAGTCGATCGCCTTGATCATGGTCAACAACGTCAGATATATTCTTGCAGGAGACGCGACCTCCTTTATACTCCTTCTTGGCCACTTCCTTCTCCAGTCTCGCTTTGATGGTCGAGACAAAATTATCTAACTCCTCTACTTCTTGACCTTTCGAGGTCGGGCCAAGGTCAACGGTGGTTATAGCATACTCCTGAGGAGTGATCTCGTCCTGTGGCTTGTCTACCGTAGGTACTGCAATATGCACGGAACGGTTGCCTGTCTCATTCCTCTGAATGGTGGAGAACTTCTTGGCAGGCTTCTTGATGGCGACTTGTTCTAATCTTGCCAAGAAATCGGTAGTATCATCCTCCTCCTCTTGTTGAGCCTCAGCAGGTACCTGAACTTTCATTCTCTCCAACAGCCACTCTGGAATGGTCGACTGCTCAATCCCATCCTCTACCTGAACCTCATCTTCATTCGGAACATCCATAACTTCCCTGAGAGCGGAAATCATTCCCTCCTCGAAGTCATTGTTCTGTGCTTCGATCTCATTGTCTGAACCTAAGATCTTTGTGCCTGTTGGTGACGCAGGCTCCTCATCATCTAGCTGAATAGGTTCATCATTTATTTCTTGAGCTGCAGGAGGTTCAAGCATTTCTACCAAGGAATCATCAATAGTAGCTACCAACTCGTCAATATTCCTGGATACCGCTGACTGAGAAGGTTCTCCTTTATGCCTCTTGGAAACAGGCTCAGCACTTGGCATTATTTCCTTCCTTTTTTCTCCAATTCCGACCAAGTCCTGATGGGATGCACCAGCATTAGAAGAATATGACTCTGACTCACTCAGTAGGTCATATGTGAGCGTGATTCCTTTCTGTCTCAATTCTTGGGCATGATAATCAACCCACCATTGAGAGTATTTAGTCACCGGCCTCATTAAGGTTGCCAGGTCTGCGTGCTCCGGTTCTGACCACTTCACTGGAGGGAGAGGTTGGCTTTCCTCGAAGCATGGCTGGACGTGGTTTCCATCATCTTGTAGCTGGTCAGGCACTCGGCAGAACTCAATTGTCCTCATGAAATCTAGTGGCATTCTGGACCACATTTTCCGCCTCACTTCATACTCATCAGCAGCATTTGCCCAAAAATCTTCCAGTTCCATCCTGTGCTTGTACTTTCTCCCTTCCACTGTCCGAATGTTATGATGTGGGTCATAGTTGACCCTGGACTTGTAGGCCGTGAAAGGATACCATTGGATCTCCAACCTTGCACTCTCAGCTGCCTGTGCTGATGGACAATACTCTAACATGTTCCCGATGAAGAATGGGAATGTGACGGACGCCTTCTTGGATGGCCTCTGAATATTCTGATACTCTTCCAACTGTCTCAAGACTTCGAGCAAGATCATCCGATTGGTCGGATAGATGGGCAATTTATAGGGATTTCCAGTGAATCCCTGGATCCTGACATATGTGAATTTAGGGAACTGGATGAACCAAGACCCGTATTTACTGATAAGACTTTTCGCCTCGTGGCTCAACCTCTGATGCACTCCTCCTTGAAGCTTTCTGGTAATGTGCATTAGGAAGGCATCATGTACCCTCCTGAAGTGAGTCTTCTCCTTCGATTGGAGCTGAGGATAACAATCGTAAGGCCTGAGTTCGTTCTCCCGGTTGCCAATTTTGCCCTTGTAGATCAACCCTGGATACTTGTATGATCTGGCCAACAGGTATATCACATATGAACTCATATGAAAAGACTTGGTCTCTTCGAGGTTGATCAGTTGCTCATGAAGGTTGTCACTTATCATCCGTGACCAGTTGAACATTTTGACTCCAGAGGTGATCTCATCTATAAAATAGTACATCCAACTCTCGAAGAAGGCGCCTTGAGGGTTACCAGCTATTCTGTTCAGCATTAGTACAATATCCCCAAAATCTTCCTTGAAGTCCGTTCGGCGAGGCCTCTTGGGCAACTTCTTGATTGAAGGCTTAGGCTTGTCCATCCACACCTTGTTGACTGTTGTGGCGCACAAATCTGGTTGGCTGTCATACAATCTTTTAGCTTCTTCCTTGGTCTTATAGACCGTTCGTGAATGCTCTGGGATGCCGAAGGTCTCCTGGATTGCAACTTCGCCCAAGTGTGCCAAGACTCTTCCGTCAGGCGCGATGATCTGTCTCTTCTGAGCGTCATAGTGGAGAGCACATTCCACCATTAATTCCGCACAATCCATTGCCGGTGGGAATCCAGCTGCTTGAAATATTCCGTTTCTGACCATCCGTTTGGCTATTGCTGTGGGAAGCCCTTTCTGCCCGTACACTCTTTTCTTGAACTCATCAAAGTCGACGTGCACGAGATCAGTGTCCACGACATTCTTCCATTTTGAAATGACCTTGGTCTCTTTCTGAGCACCCTTGCTAGCAAACTTCATTTTCAGCTTCTTTGATGGTTCGCCTGCCGTGGTCGTCAACCTGCAGTCATAAAATTAACATTAATACCAAGACTTTTTCAAATAATTAAATCTCGTGCCTTGGACTCTAAAATTGACTTTCAGCTGGTTAAATAATTAAATTATCACGAAAAAGCAAGCTGAAAGTGACTTGGATGAAATTGAAAATTCTGCCAGAACTCCGTCAAGATGAGAGGACATAAAAGAGATAGCAAATTTATTTGACCGAACACCAAACCTCAGTGAAGAACTGTCGAATGCAAATCAGATTTAAAAATCTGATTTTTAGAAGAAAAAGTGCGCCCCTCTTCACAGAAGAATTTCAGCTTTCAATAAATCTCTTTTCCTTTCCTGCGAAAAAATTCTCCAACATAACACTGCTTCTCTCTCTGGGAAAATTCGACTTTTCCTGTTGACCAATTAATTGCCTGATAATTTCGAGAAAGATTAAATTTCTCTTCAGCTGTGTGTGAAGAAATGAGTTGCTGAAACTCATTATAATGCTGAAGGATTGAATTCGATTTAGCAACTGCCATATTCTTTCTCGATCTCGATTTGTCTTCTTTTGATTAAACAGGCAAGTTTCCTTTTATGTTTCGACAAGAATCAGTCTCGAGCTTATCCAAGCAAATCCTACTGATCTTCAAAAATTCGATTTTTTATTTATTTAATGTTTATCTTTGATTTTTCGGATTTTTAAATAAACATTAAATATTTAATTAAATTCATGGTGAATTTAATTTTTCTTGTCGGATTTCATCTCTGCCTGGCGTACCTTATTTTCTTCCAATTCTCGTCTGGAAAATTTGATTTTGTCCAAGGCATTTTTTTTAAATTTCAAATAGTTGAAAATTAATTATTAAAATATTAAAATATTTTAATTAATTCCAACCCGTTCGTTTTGGACCCATGGCTATTTCGATTTTCCTTTCATTTTTCTTGGCTAAGAGTTTATTTTCCGATTTCATCCTCAATTTCGTCTAGCCAAACCAAAATTCAAGCCATTCCGTCGAAAATTTTATTGCCAGATCCCTATTTTTCTTTGCCAAGGCGAAATTTTCTTTTGCCAAAGTCAAATATTTCCTTGCTCAAACGAATTTTTCTAGGCAAAATTCTCGTCTGGATGTCTTCATTGGGCGAATTTCCTTGACGCTTGACATATTCTTTCTTCTTCTGGCCAAGGACGAGCCTTCCTTTCTCTTTGCCTTGTGCATTTTTCTTCGTCCGAAATTGTCAATTTTTCAACGTTTTCTCCATACTTAGGCAAATTTTATCTCTTTTCCACCTTTGAGTTAGGCACATTTCATTTTCTTTCTTGCCAAATCCCAACTTCCTCTGGCATATGTCCTTTCAAACTTGGCACTTATCCTCTTGAGAATGCCAGGATACTTAGCCAAAATCTTCATTTTTCACCCCTTTAGCCTCCATACTTAGGCAAATATTCGAACTTTTCTTTGGACTTGGCATTAACACTTAGCCAAAAATCATTCTTTTCCCCCTTCATGTGCTCAGGCGGACTTCCTTAACACCTTGGACAAATATGGCGGACTTCTTTGACACCTTGCTAGCCTCTTCAAGTGTATGGCGGACTTCATAAGTCTTTTGGACGAGCCTCTTGGATGTCCCTCTTTTCTAGGGCGGATTTCCTTAACACTTTAGCATTTTATTCCTTTGGAAAGGATTCTCCACCTTTTTAGGCCTTCACACTTAGCTAAATTTCGAAATTTCATCCTCTAGGCACCAAACACTTAGCAAAAATTTTGATTTTCCTTCATTTTACATGCCTAGGCGGACTTTGGAAGGGTCAAGGATGTCAAGGGCGGACTTTAGAGGTCTTTAGCACATGCAGGGCGGACTTTAGATGGTGTTAGCACAAGTCCTCAAGCATATGGCGGACTTTGGAAGATGCTTGGACAAGGATGGCGGACTTTAGAAGGGATTAGGATGTCAAGGGCGGACTTTGAAGGATGCAAGGATGTATCTTCAAGATGCATGGCGGACTTTAGAGCTGTCAAGGATGAGCTTGGGCGGACTTCAAGACTTTTTGGACGTCCCTCTTGGCATATGGCGGACTTTGAAAGGTCCAAGGATGAGCATCCTTATGCTGGGCGGACTTTGGAAGATCCAAGGACATTGCCTCTTGCTGCATGGCGGACTTTGGAAGATCCAAGGATATCAAGGGCGGACTTTGAAGGATGCAAGGATGTTAAGGGCGGACTTTGAAGGATGCAAGGATGTTAAGGGCGGACTTCAAGACCTCTTAGGATATGCATCTTGAGTGCTGGGCGGACTCCATGACTTCCAGATTTTCACAAACTTCATCTTTCATCCTTCTTCCATGGCGAATTTCTGACTTGAACAAATTTTTCACAAATTTTACCATTTAAGAGCTGATTTTTTATGATTTTGCCTCAGATCTGCTTGATCTTGAACTGGTTTTGACTGATTTTTCCAGATTTTGAACGTTTTTGGTCTGATTTTCATGCTTTTTGACCCTTTTTTCCAGATTTTTCAATAATTTTGCAATTTTTCTCTTTGATTTTCTGAGAGTTCTATTGAGTTTTTCGAACTTCTGAGTGCGTTTTCAGAACTCGGGACCTTTCCAAAAATAGAAACTTTCTAAAAATAGGGAACCTTGTTTGGTCCGAAAATGCCAAAAATGAAAAATCGAAAAATAGGGAACCTTGTTTGGTCCTAAAATGCCAAAATGCAGCAATCAAAAATCAACTTTTCAAAAAATAGGAAGTCTCGCACTGGTCAATTCACAATTTCGCCTTCGGCCTTCGAAGCTCCATGACGTCTACGCCCTGATTCAATCATGAATTATTGACTTGGCTTGGGTAACTCTCGGCAAACTGACCTGAAACTCTTAGCAAAGTGATCTCACGAAACCGTTGCAAGGAGATAGAACCCTAAAAACTAACAGGCAACTGGGGGTCCCCATCAGCGATGGGGCGATGTGTGAAAAGGTCACAACAGGTAGTGGCATCAGTAGTCAGCTCAGTTTCCATTTTGGGCAGTGCAGTTTGGAGCATAATTGGCTTTCAACATTTTGAGGCTCATTTTGGTGAAATGATTTATTTTAAGTCATTAATGTTTTAAAATTCTTATTAGGCCCCATGGCCTGGATTAATGACTTAATATTGTTTTAAACGGGGGCCATTAAGGGAGGACGCCTCATGAAGGAATTAAACAAATTAAACATTTAAATGTTTAATACTTCCCTAAGGAAACTTGGACGCCAAAATGAAAAGGAGAAAAAGGTGAATTAAATGTTTTAAAATTTAACAAAGTAAAATGGGCATCCCTTTTGGAGGAAGATGGAAAGCCAACAGTCATCTTCAATTCTATAAAAGCAAGCCATTGCTCATTCATTTCTCATCTCTGGAAAATTATATCGAAATGTTGTTGGATTGAATTCAAAACCCAGCTAAGGGGAAGCTTAGCAATTTTACACTATTCTGCGGGCCTGAAACTATGGTTCCCTAGATGGTCAATTGGGAGTGTGCTTCATTCAGAAGTGCATATTGTGCATCAGTGTTGAAGAATCTTGATGTTATTTTTAGTTTATAGCTTGCTGGTTCAGTCATGGCTGAAGGACGTTTTTGATTGCAGCTCTTCATACGATTCAATTTTCATTGTGGGTATTGGCTCAAACTCTTCCTATGCTTGAGGCGACCCTATCTATGCAATTTGAGGATTTATGGTGAAGAATTGGATTTTATCTTGAAGTTCACCCCTTAGGAAGGCTGTACCATTGCTGGGCTTGCATTGGGATGTGTGCACAATTAATATTCAAGGTTTTGTTTCCATTTCAGAGATGAGAATTGGGTGCCTTGCTCCCTAGAAGTTGTTGCAATCACTTTCAAATCATTTGGAGGAGTTTGGTTGAATTAGTGAGCATTTTGGTGTTTCATAGATTGTTGTTACAGAATTTAAGTTTGCTGTTTTGTCATATCAGATTTACATCAGTTCAGATTTTGGGTTGTATTTTCAATATTTGAGAGATTATAATTGTGGGAAACTATCGTCTATCATTGTGCTTTGTTAATATTGTAAACACTTGTAATATTGCAGTTATTTTGATATTGTAAGACTGTAAACAATAGTACTGTTCCAGTCATTTAATTGCTGCATTTACTAGTGTTAATTGTTCACATATTGTAACCCCTGGATGGTTTACCGCCAGTGTGGAGAAAAGAATAATCAAGTCTCTCATATCTCACCTGGCGAATCCCCACTGCTGAGTGGATGCCTACTGGAAAGCGGATGAATCATTCATCGTTGTAATTTCTTTTCCCCCCACTGAACAAGTGGTTGTGTGGATTCCTTATGGTCGGTTCTCCGCCTGCTTCATATTAGTATTGTTCACTTTTTTAGTTTGGTTGCTAATGACCCCTTCCCATATGCTATCACCTCGCCTCACAAAGGATCTTGGTGAACATTCTTGGCGAAGGTTACATTCAGTTTGATTATCCTTTGGAAGCTAACGCTAACCAATTGGCGTAGTGTTGGCTTGTGTTGTGAAAATTCAAAGAAAAAATTCGTTGGCATATTTTAGTGGTATCAAAGTAGATGATCCTGCCATCCTGTTGATCAGTGCTTCATGTTTAGGCAGATGAGCAACAGTGATCTCCGGTATTGCACGCAAAGTTAGAACAGATTCTAGTTCAGCTCCTTGTGGTATCCAGAAGTTGGCAGTTAGGCATGGCTAATGAAGAAGAGATAAAGTTGGCAGAGACTCTCTATATGGCTGGTAAAAGACTTGACAAAGAATTTCAGTGAAGGGAAAATGAAGAGAACATACTTCATTTGTTAGAACAATGTTTGAGACAAGTGAAGCAATCACTTTCTAAGGAAATACAGTTGGCGTTAGCACCTGCAGTGACTCTTTTGAATCAACCCTAATGGTTGGGGCATCCAGATGAAGAAACCAAGCTGCTGATTTCTTCTTGCTTCATGCAGATGATAAGAATTGTGATTCCCTAGATGCCCTATAATATTGAAACCATGAAGATCATATTAAATATGATAGTGGAGAGTTTTCAAGATTTGGATGAAACCGGAAGTAGTTTGTTTTCAAAAAGAGTTGTTGTTTTAAAGACATTTTCAAAAGTAAGAACTTGCATCCTTCTGATAGATTTGGAGATGGAAAATCAGATTTACCATTTGTTCAATTATCTCTTCACTTCAACTTGGAGTGAGCGGGAAGAGGGAGTGTTTGTAGCTGTTAAGAATGTTCTAATTGACACTATCAAAGAAGCTGATTCTCTTCTCGAAAGTGTCCAATCCCTTCTCAAGAATGCTTATGAACGTGAAGAGCAGATTTCCCCTACTGCTGATTTGTTAGTCAATGAAATTTTTAGTCAGTGTGAAGAAAAGTTGAAACCATTTTTGAAGAAGACTATTGAGAACAAAGAGGAGATTTCTGAAGCTAAAGAGGGGAATGAAAATTGGAACCCCTTTGAATTCATAGCAAATGTTTAGAGGGCATCTACGGATTTGCTTTCATCCATGCATTCAATAGAAGAAAGCCATATGTCTACAACAATTTTTGAAACACATGAAGAATCCGGGCATTCTGTAGAAGAATGTAATGTGACTAAAGATGCCACAAGTGCAGATGCAAATGAAGGAGTAGCTTAGTTAGAAGAAGATACTTGTTCAACTAGTGAGTTGCTTCTTCACAATTTCGGAGAATGCTGGTTTGAAAGTCAAGCTAAAGAGGAGAAGGAGAAAGAGGAAGCTGAAGTCTCTTCCCACTTTAAAACTGATTTGACCAATTTCCTTGAATCATGTGTAGAAGACAACATGGGAGGTGAAGCTTCTTGTAGTTATAAGGCAGATTTCTCTTCACCTGAAGCCAAATTAAGACAGAAGGCTAAGGAATTGGAAGACACTATGGATGGAATGATGAAGACTGTCCATCACATGCGAAACAAGTTGAGAAGTGTTGACGTGGTTTTTGAGACCGCACCAACACAGAACAAAGTTTCCCAACGGATACTCTATTCTCTCTTGATCAAAGTATTCAGCATGCTAAGATTGCGAGTAAGTTCATGCTTTCAACTCCAAGGTTCCTTAAATGCGAATAGACCCAGTTTGGTTGATGTGTATTGCTGTGTTCTTACGAGGGGACTTACGTAATTGTTCAGACTTCTTGCAGTTAGCAGCCGGTATATGATTTGAAGGGGATTCTTGTACGTATGATTTGGCAATGTAGTACGTTTTCCTAAAGCTAATCAGAAATATGCGGAAAGTAAAGAGTATAGGGCCTAAGAAACTTGTACACCTACTCTAAATGCAGGATATGTGGAACTTAGTTTTGGCAGATTTCAACCGAATTTCACCTAGCCTCACGGCGGACAGCCTCAGTAAAATTGGTGCAATCTTCAAAGGGATAGCGAAAGATGTTCAAATTATGATTCAACATACATACACCATCACAACGACGCATATAAGCATGCAAACCACAATTGAAGTTAAACTCAAGATAATGTCCAGTTGACCACGCAAGGCGAACTTATCATCAACAAGCCGCTAGTGGTATGGAATGAAAGAAGCTACCTCAACAAAAATGCCACACATCAAAGTAAACTTCTTGCATGAAAATTACGCTACTTGGATACGAAAGGAAGAAGAGACCTTGCTAGCTATTCATGACAAGACGAATTCCACCATCAATGAAAAGATCTATTATCATGAAAAGTATTACACAACAATCTCCACAAAAGTTTTCAAAGGGAAAACTTTCTTTCTTCTCCACTATGCAAAATGTCTACAATGCTCTACTATCTAACTCTAGCTCTATCTCAATTCTGGCTCTGATCTAATCTCCTGTTCTAATGTAATACAAATGAGGGGGACTCTCCCTTTATATAGCTAGCCCAGTCCCAAAAGACGGCTAGGGTTACAATCAATAGAGTGGCCAGAATCGTGCCACCTCAGCCCTAACCCTAAAAACTGTCAAAATAGGGAGTGGTACATTAAATGAATCAAAGATTCCCACTCACTCCCAAAATAGTAAATGTAATAAATGCCCATATTCAGTCTTCTAGAAGATCCTCGTCCAGTAGTGCATTCCCATTTGCCTTCTCTCTGGCTGCAAACTCAACAAATCTGCCAAGTACAACCTCAACCTCCTGAACTGAAATAGGTGGAATGCAATCTAACTGAAACTCTAACACCGTGACTGAATGCTCATGCCTTGCACAAGATTTTCTCCAGGCAATCAAGGAGTCCTGCGTGTTCTGGATCAAAGTGGAGAAAGTGGAAGTATTCTCGAAATCATCTTGTACAAAGGTCTTAACATCTGCAAAGAAAGGCACCATAAAACCTCTCAAATTATCAACACTTATCTCATCTGGATTCAGCCGCCTAGCAAATATGGCCTCAAAAGTATTCTGAACTCCATCTATGATATTGGCCATAGCTTTATGTACCCTAGCTGAATCTGCCTGTGCCGCATCGAAGAAGCCACGCCCCGTGATAGCCGAAGAATACCATCTAGAGAAGTCATACCTGTCATTCTCCTAAATGACACCTCCATCAATCAGCAAATGCAATGGCACATGCCTCAATACCTCAAGACGCTGAATAACTTTGCTCTGATAGATAGAAGCATCACCCCAAGCGTGATCCACTGCATCCATCCGTGTCAAAATACTAGAGGCTTGCTGAAAAGCAGAAGCAAGGTCCTCCATAAACTTTTCTGTCTCGACACGAACTCCTGTGACCCACTTATCTGCCTCCTGTGCCATTTTTCCCAACTCCATCAAGCCGCTGATCGACTCTCTAGGTATCTCTGCTGGAGGCTCTATCACTGGAATATCCTGCCCTCGAGAACGAGATAACTGTTGAACATATCCGATTAAAGCCTTGTGTTCTCTTTTCAACCTTTTATATTTTCCTTCTTTCTTGAATAATCTATCTTTGAGGGCAAGGAAGGAGTTATCACACTCTTCTATAATCTGCGCTCCAGTAGGGCGTCCCAAATCTAGAGTCGTGACCACATAATTCTCAGGTACTGCCTCATTTCGGTCACACTCAACTCGTGGTACAGCTACATGAAGGGTACAAGAGCCATCCTCCTCAGTGGATATCTTTGAAAATTTCCTTGCTTTCTTCTTCTGTGAAGGTGCATTGATCCTGTTCAAAAACTCCTCCATCTCAACTACTGGATCAATCTCCTCACTGGGGCTTCTTCTCATTCTATCGTTAAGCCAATCGGGCACATCAT
>VDFB02151905.1:0-18338 GCA_007258455.2 Sequoia sempervirens | reverse complement strand
CAGTGAAATGAGTTTCTCAAAGATGATACGCCCTTGAAGAGGATGGATTGAAAAATTGTCTAAGGCATGAAGAATTTGAACGCGAAGTTGGCTAAGGACAAACGATGAGCCCTTGATGATTAGAGCGTGAGAATCCTGGTAAGTAAGTTGAATTTATATTATGAAATGTTCTGATGCTCTTCTCCTTGCTTGTTTTGCAGGAGGAACGTCGAGGCCAAGCACGATGTCTGGAAGTGGTGAAGCACGATGATATCACAACCTTCGAAGGAAGATAAAGTTACAAGTTTCAATCTCGAAGGAAGAAAAAGTTGCAAGAAATTGGCTAAGTGTTAGCTCAAATGACAAAGAAGTTAAAGAACAAAAGTCGAGAAGAAGATCAAGAACAGTGCGAACGCATCTACAAACGGAATCTTCTAGAAGGATGATGGTGGACATTATGGCGCATTTATTACCCCACTCTCCTTTGTGGCGGTTTTTAGGGCAAGTCTTGTTTAGGGCTGAGGTGGCACGATTCTGGCCACTCTATTAATTGTAACCCTAGCCGTCTTTTGGGACTTGGCTAGCTATATAAAGGGGGAGTCCCCCTCATTTGTAATCCATTAGATTAGAAGCAGAGCTTAGAGGAGTAGAGAGAAGTTCATAGAATAGAAAGTAAAGTAGCGTAGATTGAAAAGGAAGGAAAGTCTTCCCTTTGGATACTTTGTAAGAAGTTGTCATGTATGCATTCATAATAAAGAATTTTTCATTGATGGTGAATCCTTCTTTGTTGTGAATAGTTGTTGAGGCTTCTTCGTCCTTCCAATTCACGTAGCATCTTTCAAGTAGCTTAAAGTAAAATAGTTTTCATTATCATGCAAGTAGATGTTAGTTGTGGACTTGTGGTGTTAATTGAGACAACTTCATTTCATCCATACCACTAGCGGCTTGCTGACGGCAGGTCTGCCTTGTGTGGTCAACTGGAAAACTTTACAAACTTAACTTCGATTGTGATTCATGTGTTTGTATGCGTCGTTCTGATGGTGCTTACATGTTGAGTTATAATTTGAAAACCTCTTACCATTCCCTTGAAGATTGCACCGACTTTGTGTAAGTTGTCCAACGTGAGGCGGAGCAGAGTCTGGTCGAAGTTTGTCAAGATTGATCCCACGTCCCGTCCTTGGATAGAAGATTAACTTCTTAGGCCCTACACCCCCTTTTTAATTCAGTTCATTTCCGGTTAGAATTAGGAAACCCGTGCTCACTTGCCAAATCATTTGAATTGCACGAAAGCCCTTAGTCTACTGTTTGTTGTTAGCCGTCGAACAATTGTGTAAGTCCCCTTGAAAATACCAGCAATATCACATCAAGCCAAACTGAGCCTATTCGCACTTAAGGAACCTTGGAGTTGAAAGCATGATCTTACTGCAATCTTAGCATCGCTTCGCGAGATACTTTGTTCAAAGAGGATAGAAGCGTCCGTTAGGGAGACTTTATTACGTGTTAGTGCGGTCCTCAAAACCACGTCAACCATGATGTCCGGTTTCAGCTCTACCGAAGACCTAAACCCTTTGAGTTACATTGCGATGCCAGTGGTGAGGGTATTGGTGCAGTTATCATGCAGGATCGACACCCGATAGCTTTCGAGAGCAGGAAGCTAAGAGGTCCTGAACGGAGCTACAGTATCTATGATAAGGAAATGTTGGCCATCATGCATGCCATGGCCAAATTCAGGCAGTACTTGATTGGTAGTAAATTCACTGTTAAAACCGATCATAATAGTCTGAAGCATTTTCTTGGGCAGCGAGATCTTAATGAAAGGCAACAAAAATGGGTCAGCAAGCTTCAGTCCTACGATTTTGACATCTCCTATGTCAAGGGCACTCAGAATGTGGTTGCTGATGCTTTATCTCGCCGTCCTCACTTGAGCTCTATTACACTGGTTTCAGAGGACTGGAGACATCTGATAGTAGTAGAGTATGCTAAGGACCCATGGGCTTCTAGCATAGTAGATGGATCAGTACAGGATGACAGGTATTCACTTGTAGATAACCTTATCATCTACAAAGGGAGGATTTTATTGGTCCCAGGTTCTGAGATGAGGGACAGAGTATTGAGGTCATTCCATGATTCACTCATGGCAGGACATCCCGGTTACTTTAAGACCTATAGGCAGGTATGGGAGAGATTCTCTTGGAAGGGTCTCAAGTCTTATGTTCTCCAGTATGTCAGGGAATGTCTTGTTTGTCAGCAGAACAAGCAAGAGCACACATACCCTGCAGGTCTATTACAGCCGCTTCCTATTCCTGAGAGGAAGTGGGATTGTTTATCCATGGACTTCATCACGGGCTTGCCAAAAGCTCAAGGGAAGGACAGTATTTTCGTGGTGGTAGATCGATTGACGAAATATGCACACTTTTTCGCAATCACTACTACACACGGCTACTCAAGTGGCAGATTTGTTCTTCAGAAATTATTAGGGCTGCCGCGGTTTGCCTCGAAGTATAGTCGTTGGCGGGGACAGCGAGGTTATGAGTAACCGGAGTTATTCAAACTTTCGCGGAATGACTCCTCCAGAATTACTAGCTTCACCACCCTAGACGGATAGGCGGTAGGGAACAAGTCAACAAATGCGATTTGGAAGAATTGCCTTGCGAAATTCTGATTCGAGGGCAGCGAGAAGGCATGGGTGAAGTGGTTATGCAACTGTGAGTATTGCTACAATACCACCCATCACATGAGCATCGGATGAGCACCTTACCGAGCATTATATGGATATGATGCTCCGGGCTTTCTCCTAGACTTATTCTTTGGTGTGATTAGAGTTCCTAGTCTTTGGTGATTTGTCTGAGAGGGGAACGGGATATTATGAGGAGCACTTTCGAGAGAGAATATACAGAAAGCCCAAAATCAGCAAAAGCAATATGCTGATCAGAGACGAGTAGAGCGGTCTTTCGAGATCGATGATTTGGTGTACCTGATGCTTCAGCCTTATAGGCAATCCACCCTTCGTAAGAAGGGCTCCGAGAAACTTAAGCCGTGATACTATGGGCCTTTCAGAGTCGTCAGACGTGTCGGTCAAGTGGCTTATGAGTTAGATCTTCCGGTGGACAGTAGGGTTCACAACGTGTTCCATGTGTCGCGCCTCAAAAAGGCGTTGGGACAACACGTAATTCCTTCTATTGATTTGCCACCCCTGGATGATGATGAGAAGTTAGTTTTGATACGAGGCCGAACTGCAGTTCGAGTGTCATCTTCGGAGGTGGGTTATCGGGGAATACTTGGTAAAGTGGAGGGATCTACCGGCAGAGGATGCTACTTGGGAGAGTGACAGTATTCTTCAGCATCCGGCTTTGAGTTTGCTTGTGGACAAGCAAATTCGGGGAGGGCGGACTATGATGTCCCCTCTCTAGACAGTTCTCGGGAACAATGTGTTAGCCCTTTATTGGACCCTTGTGGGCTAGCCAGATTGGTTAGAGGGTCAGTGGTACTTTCTGGAGAGTTTGATCGTTCTGGTTTTCAGAGCCCAGTGACTGGTTCACAGCCAGGCGTTGGCATTTCAGGAGTCCACAGCTTCTGACGGCACAGGAATATTTGGAGTTTTGAGCGAGTTATGAATTTTTAAGTGATTGAGTTAATTATTTAACTTAATGCCTTTTATTAAAGTCACATCGACTTTAATACATTTTTTATATCACTTAAAATATTCTAAAAAGGTAATTTAATATTTTAATGACTTAAAATATTAAAGTGCGCTCAATTATTAAGTCATGACTATTGAAAAGGACTTAATAAAATATTAAAAGATTTAAATGATTGCAAAAGGGCGTATCTTCTTGGAAATGCGTGCCATTTTAGGTATAAAGCAATCTTTGGCAATGAGAAACTCACCTTTTGATATTTCGACTTTGCCTTGTGCTATTTCCTGTGCATTCTCCTGTGATCAGGGTTTGAACAATCTGCCATTGAAGAACGATACCTCTTCAGTGTGAGCACTCTTGAGATTGTGAAAGATCAATCGAATCAGTGCATGTTGAGAGCTTCATTCAGAGGTTCTACAGTTTCAGACAGAGAACATATATATTGAGATTTCTTGTTGTTTGCAATAAGTGAGGGTTTCTTCCTGGTGGCGCATCCTTCTTCAGATTCAGAGGCTTCCAGCAGAGATTCTTCCTATTCTTTCCTTGGCCGTACGGCTTACCTTGGGATTTGTGTATTCTGGAAAGGCGTGTGAAGGAAGTTAATGAAACGCCTTCTTCTTTGCTCTTTTCTGTGCTTCTACCTTGGCGTCTACCTCTACCAGGGCATTGTACCTTATTTTGGAGTGGGAGAAGTCAGATCTGGAGATTTGGCGTGCTTATTTGCTTGATTTCACCATTTCCGGCTGTCAAACTGGCAATTTCTTTAATTAAATAATCTGGAGATATTCTGGTATGTGTATCATTTGCAATCTATTTGTCACAGTTAAATAATGCAATCTACACTTTCATTCTGAAGAAAATAGTGCAAATTTACTTTTTATGAGCATTTATGATGTGCGCCCCTTCTCTTCTGTCTATCAAACTTTCTCTAAAAAACTAAATAACACTTAAAGACTTAAGAAAAATTGGGGTTTTGAGTTGAGAGCCAGCAGGGCTCATCAGCTAATCTCCCAAAATCCTACCATTGGGATTGCAATATTTTTTTTCCATTTGAGCACTATTCAAGCAAGAGTTTTTGTGAATCCCCAACACTCATATCCACTATCCACCTACATACCCTACTACTTCAAGGATGCCATGAATGAATAATTAAATTCGGTAAAAATGTACACTCCCTAAAATCCCACCAAAACGACCTTGAGCCCATGAAAGGCACAAATCCACACATAAAGCTATGTGAAGTTGAAAATGAGTATGGGTGCTTCAACACCATAAATGAAAACCTAGCCACCACAAGTCTAAATTTAGGTCCCTAGCTACTATATGAACACAAGAATGATGTCCTAGCTGCCCCAATTTGTTGAACATCAAACTCAAGGACGATTTCATAGCAAGAGGATGTGCTGGAGCATTGAATTATTATGAATCTCGAATGCTCATGCTAAAGAAGAATCTTGCAATCCCCAACAAGTTGCCAAAATGCATATAATTTAAAGTTTCACCTTTCCCTTTAGAGCCTTAGCAAACAAGTAGGTTTTCAAAGGGTGAGGGATTGGTTTCTTACCAACAAGTACAAACAAAGGGAAAATTATTAAAAAGGATGTTGGTGATTAATTCTAATTTTGAAAAGGCAAGACTTCAAGTTTATTTAGTTTAACATTTTAAATTAAATATATTAACATTAAATTTTAATATTTGTAGATTTAATACAATATATTTGAATTTTAATATTTTGAATTTAATACAATGATTTAAATTTCAATATTTTTAATTTAATATAACAAATTTAAAATTTAATATAATATATATAAATGTTGAACTTAATTCCTGCTTTTAGGCTGCAAATATGTATATAATTATGATTTTTTTTTTAGCTTGGGCAAGACCATAACAAACCTAGCCCCAAAAACAAAATTGCCAAAAACACAAACCAAACTAGCAAACCCAAACCAGAACCAGGTACTTACAATTTTTCCAGAATCATTCAGCTTACAATATTACACATAAGGAAAAGGATTTGGCATCAGTTTTGTTTTCAGTCAGTCTATCTAACAAGACACAGCTACGAAAATAAAACTTTACAATGATCATCATCCAAGAAACCTAACTCCATGTCAGAAAAGAGGATTTGGAGAAGATGCAACAGCAAAGCTTTCAACTCAGTGTAGTGAAATAGAAATCAATAATTTAAATTTTTTTAAGATAAATATTTGCAAAATGAAAAAAGAGGTTCAAATTTAAATTAAAATAACACTCACACTTTCCCTTATCAAACTAGTTTCAATTTAGTGGACCTCATAAACTGGCCTTGGATATTATCAGCCACAAAATCACTTTTTAGATGTCAACAAATTTCTAGGAAAATTGTTCGTTCTTAACAAAATATGGATCACTTTTTAGTTGTCAAAAAATTAGGTAAATTCTAACTGCTCATTTACTCATCATTTTCACACTTCATGCTACAACCTCTTATGCAATTTAGACAAAGTTAATTTGAAGTAAGATTGACCAAACAGATTAACTTTTTCTTGATTAGAAATTTATAGGGTAATTGATATCATGTTACCAAAAACTTGGCTTGTACCAAACATTTCCAATTTGTGCTCATTCCCCCCAGCAATGTGTATTCCAACCCCTTTTTGATGTGAATATTTCCCCCATATTTCTTTGTCAGAAATTTCTCAGCTTGAATTTTGCATATCATTTTGTGCTTCACACTTCTCAACTGCTTGGCATTTCTTGCAACGTGACTTTAACTTAATTCCTATGGGAGGAAAAAAACCTACAGATTTTTGGTGACAAGGTGGTTGTGTAGAGGCGAATAAAAGAGGTAAAAGGAAAATCTGAATTACACTGAAATATTCTGATCTTCTATTGTTTACAATTAGTTTTCCATTCCCCCTAGGGGAAGACATTTGACTTTGTTAGCTTTAGCTCCACAACTTAGCAGATTCTTAAGACACATTAGTTTCATCCATTGGTTGAAGCTCATCTATTCAGTATTAGTACTTGCACCAAATTGCTCTGAACTTTAGCTGGAAATAAATGGGAACCAATAAACATACTATGACAGTTTTCAGGTCAATGGCTCAAAAATTACTCAGTGTTTTTTAAATAAACCAGATGGCCCTCACTATGATACCATTGTGTAAGCAAATATCTCGAAATTACTTGTGGTTTGTACTACAAAAGGAAGCTACTTGAGTTTGTCTTGAATATCAAAAAGGAAAAAGCGATTTTTGTCAATAAAAGTAGTTGTTTCGTCCATAGAAGCATAAATCCTCAAAAAATCTGAAAAATGAAAAATCCCCATTTTTAAAAAATCTTCAATCGAAACGATTTTTTCTCCAAAAACTCCCGATTTAATTAGCCGTGATTTTCAACGATTCTCAAGGGTTTAAATTGCAAAAAAATTGCCCAACCAACCCATCGCGAAACCCTAACCACGCGAAATTGCTATTTAATTGAGTTTTTTCGTTGATTTTTAGCACAAAACTAAGCGTTGGCCATTGGGACATGGTTCGCCATCAAAGATTCACTGGATTTCATTAGGTTGTTGAGGCAAATCATAGGCGACCTTGAATGGACGTATATTTCTAATAGATGTTAAGGACATTAAAATAGAGACATGTTCTTTGGTATGCTTCTACATTTGATGTTAAGGACATTAACATGGAATGGTTAAGAGATGTGCTGCATTTTTCTGTATATTCCACACTACTGTCATTTGCCTTAGGCTCATAGTAATGCTTTCCATGTATATAAATGCAAAGACACAATTTAGTGGGAAATAGTAGACAATATTATAAGAACTAAGGCTTCTATCTTATTTTTTTAACATATTTGAACCTTTAAGAGTATTTGCCAAAAGTAAATATAGAAAGCCAAACTAAATTGAAACGAAATTCTATTGGCTTGATATCAACCTAAAGAGGTTTGTTTTATTTGAATTCTTGTGATCCAGGCTATTCAAAAGAATTTTAACATTTCAATTGTCAACAATAATACCAAGTTGGTTGTTTAGATTATCAAGGTTAGGTTGGGACAAATTTCCTTTTCAGATGCTACCAAAGTGTGATAATTTGGAGCTTCAATTTGACACTGGCCATCAAGTTTTAACGACAAGCGGGTAGGGTAGTGATAATTGTATAATCAAGTGGGAAGCATAAGTATATACATAATAGTAAATAGACATTGCGGAACCGGAAGCAGAATGGTTCCTATCAGAAAAATAAAAATCAGCTTGTAGTGCTGAAAAAATGAATTGTAGCAATATTTTATATCAAAATGAAAGATTGTTTTGGTTATATTTAAATTTCCTATATATTTTGCAAGCTTAACACATGCCCTGCACTTGTTCAGGAACTACATTCCATTTAGGATCGTCATATACATAGAGGTTCAAAAGGCTTGCAAGGAGTACAATAGCAGTACATGAATGTTTTAGACATATATAGTGTAGCATTACATGCATGTTAAATGGGTATTAGGCAAACTAATACATGCCTTGAGAGACATCATGCCCTAGCCTTGTGGGCTTATCTTAATCCCTCCCAAAGTAGGCCTCATATATTTTCACTTTAACGATCTAGATAGATTTCAGCAGCAACTGTCCCATTGAAAGGGAATATTCCTCATGCTTTGATTTTCCATTGAAACTTGTACCTTTAATCTCTCATTCTCAATTCAAAGTCCATCAATGTTTTTAACTCCATCATCCACTTATACACAAAATCAAGGAAAATTTACTTGAATAATAATAGCTAAAATTGTGGCTCAAATAGTTGCTCTCATCTTTTGTACTAGCAGGTCTTTATTATCTAATGGAAAAATATTTAACACACCCTTTACTCTTTTACAAATCTGCTAAAATAGTTATGAATGAGAACATTTCAATATCATTTATGGTCTTTTGAGATTTAAGATTTAAGATTTTGTTTCAAAAACATTTTCTATTACTCTATCTTGAGCTATTTGATTCAAAACCTATTAAGTTGAACTTTGCAATTGCTTCCTTTGTCCTATAATTTCTCTTTCACACTTCATATAGTTCTCTCTAACATTGTTCTGGAAATTGCAAGTACTGTTAAATCACAAATATGAACCAATTGATTCCCGTTTTGTAATTTATGATATCTGCTCAGCAAAATAAAACTATCTTTTAATGACTTCGTTGAGCTTGAGGATTTTGAAATCCTAGAGGCCAACTTGGATAGTCATGAGGTTGAAAAACTTAGGAGAGGCTCTAAACCAAAAGCTTCATCATCAGGACCTACAACCCTCTAGCATAGCTCTGTTTGTAGTAGCAAGAGTCATTCACTACATTTGATTTTTTGAAACTTTGTACTTAATTTATAGGTTGACTTTGTACAAACTATATTGTAATTGAAATTTCATCAACTGTAACCATTTAGTTATTATTTATGCACTATAAAGTATGCTTTGTGCAATGCAATGTAATCAATGATATGAATATAAACAACAAAATCCTAATTTCTTCAATTCATGGTTAAACTCTATTTTATTTTTTCTCTATATCTCTATGCTATGGAAATGCCCTTAAATTTCAAAAAAACATAGTTTTTGTCTCTTTTCCTACATTTTTTTACATTTTTTTAAATCCAATTTTTTTCAGATTTTTTTTTATTATTTCCCCATTTTTCCAAAAAATATTATACTTTTGGTTTGCCAATTTTTTTCCCAAACAATTTTTGCTGCTATGGTTTCGTCCATGTTTCCATTTTCAGCAACTTCCTTACTTGGCATTCACATACCAGGGTTCTACATATTTTGAAGTGAGAAATTAAAATCGAATTAGGGGATTCAAAGGAAAAATGAAATTTACCCTCAAAACATTTTGACACCCTCTAATTTGAGAATTTCTTTTCGATTCCCCTCCTTATTTGGATCATTGGCTATAACTCCCACAACTTGTGGACATTTCAAGAACATCTACCTGGATACAACCGATTGACACTTTTTATCTTTTTACTTTTTTCAATGCTTCGAATATCCTTCGAGACCCCTAATTGTAGAAATCCCGTATCATTAAAAAAAACTTAGGAGATCATTTAGACACTTGGGTATGCGTTTCATCCATTTCACGTAAATCCTCTTATCATTTTTCCCTAAAGTTCAGCTAAAAGGAAATGGAGACCTGTCGACCCCCAATGGCCCTTTCTCCATCCTAGCCCAAGTCTTCAAGTAAGCAAAACACTGGATTTCTTTACTACTTGAATAAACAGAAAGAAACCATTCAATCAATCTAAGTCTGTGGAACAATTCCAAAAATCTCGAGCTCGGTGGCATTTCTAATTTAGCAAATTTTGATATGTAAAATGTGGCAGGAGTATAACTGCAAATAGGACATGATTCTTACCGGAGGGAAGATGTAAGGGAGCAGGAACAAGGCCCATCGTGTGTTGTAACCACCATAACCCCGCAGAACAACATCAGCCTGCGAATCAAATATCATAAATACCATGAACTTCGTTCATTCATTCATTCAAATGCAATTTGAAACAGAAGTTTGCATTACCTTGCGAGAGTATTGTTGGGCAAGAGATGCGCCCCATCCTCCGTCTCCAAATGAGCGCTCTGTAATTGAGTCTCCAAATAATACAAATTTGGGCCTCATTGTCTCTGGGTTGTTTTATTGTAGACTTATTTGGCAGCGTTCAGTTGGAAATCGTTTGAAATTGTATCTCCATTTCATAGGAGAAGAGGTCTGACCATGGTCGTGTCGGTAAAAGTATCGTTTAGTTCCTGCAGGCATGCAGCAAAATTATAGCATTTTTTAAAATTAAATAGTTTTTAAAATGTTTTATTGTATATGTTCGAATTTTTTACAATATAAATGATATGACTCATGTGAATAATATTTTAATACTTTGAAATTATTAACCCAAGGTGTTTCTTACTATATGAAGTGAACGAATTGAAAATCAATTGATAGAGAAGGATGCAAAGTCATTGAAATGATCCCAAGTGTTAGATTTCTAAAATATTAAAAAATATAATATATAATTAAAGAAAAAACAATTACATTCTTATCTAATCTTAGCTTTAAATTAAGAAAAGATAGGATAAGAATTGTTTTTCACTTAAACTTTTTTAACTTATAATATTTTTTTATTTGTTAATATTGAGTTTATGTTAATATTGTTTGTAATATATTAATTATATTTTTTAGGTACATATTTTATTAATATTTCAATTTTAATCAATTAAAACTAGCAATCGCACTTTGGTGTGCAATGGGTACGTCGAAGATGTGTGGAAGGTAAATTAGGAAAAAAATTGGTCTATTTTTTGCATACATTTGTGTAGCATACATGAGGTCAATTGGTAGTCCATTTACAAAATGATGTTTGTGCCTCAAATTTCAATGGAAAAATGACAACTTCAAGTCAATTATGCATCCACTTACAAGGATCTACACACAACTAAAACAAAACCTCCAAATCGGGAAGATAATCAAGCTCCATTACCAATAGGCTCATGTTATACTTCAAATAGGGAAAGAGGCAGAGAGAGGGAGAGGTAGGGATGGAAAGAGGGAGAGATATAGGGGAAAGAGTAAGAGAGAGATTAAGGGGTAAGGAGATAGAGATAGAGATTGAGATGGAAATGAAAATGGAAATGGATATAGAGATGGAGGAGAGGGATATGGAGGGGAGAGAGAGATAAATAGAGAGAGAGAGGATAGAGGGATAGATAGAGTTGGAGAGAAAGGGAGAGAATGGGAGAGAGAGATAGAAAGACAAAGATATAGGGAGTTGTATATAAGAGGTAGATATTTAAAGAGATAGGGGTAGAGAGACGTGGAGAGAGAATAAGATAGAGATAGAGGGAGTGATGAAATAAGAAATATGGAGATAGAGATAGAGAGGTAAAGAGATAGATATAGAGATAGAGGTAGAGATAGGGAGAGAGAAACAAGGAGTGTGTGTGTGTATGCATGAGAGAGAGGGGGTAATAGTTGTGTATAAATATAGAGAGAGGGAGAGGAAGGAGAAAAATAGATATGGGAGAGAGGAGAATTATAAAGAAATAGAAAGGAGTGATAGGGAGAGAGGGGGGAGAGGGAGAGATAGAGATAGAAAGAGGGAGAGGTAGGGATAGAAAGGAGAGATCGAGAGATAGATACAACTTGGGAAAGATAGAGGGGGTGAGATATAGATATTCAAAGACAAAGACAAAGAGATAAATATATAGAGGGAGAGATGGAAGGAGAGACAAAGAGGGAGAGGGATAAATAGACACAAAAGGAGGGAGACAATGATAGAGGGGGAGTTGGAGAGAGCAAGATAAAGATATAGGAAGTGATATATAGAATGAGGTAGAGAGGGATATAGAGAGATGAGAGATGGAGAGAGAGATTGAGTGAACAAGTGATGGAGATAAAGATAATGAGATATAAAGAGTGAGGGAGATGGAGAGATGGGAAGATAGAGATAGTGGGGGAAAGAGTGAGAGATGAAGGAGGTGATAGAGATAAGTAATAAAGATAGAGAGGGAGAGAGAGAGATAGAGGGGGGGAGGCAGATATAGGAAGGTAAAAATATGGAGTTTGTGTGTGAGAGAGCGAGATAAATATATAGAGATAAATATAGGGAGGGAGAATAGGGAGTGTGTGTGAGAGTGAGAGAGATATTGAGATAGAGATAGAGAGGGATATATATAGGGAGAGAGAGGGGGGATAGAGAAGTAGAGAGATATAGAAAGAGAGTGTTAGGAAGAGAGAGAGGGAGAGGGAGAGATAGAGATATATATACATTAGGAAAGATATAGGAGAGAGAGAGAGATGTCGGGAGAGGTAAGGAGATAGAGATAGTGGGGAGAGATAGAAAGGAAGATAGAGATAGAGATGGATATGGATATGGAGAGAGAGGGGGAGAAATAGAGATATAAAGAGGGGAGACAAAGAGAGGGATATCTATGGAGGGATAGAAAGATATATGAAGTTATCTATAGAGAGAGGTAGAAAGAGGGAGACATATATATAGAGAGGTATAAATGTGGAGATATATATATAAAGAGATATAGGAAGAGAAAGAGAGATATCTTTATATCTCTATCTCTCTCTCTCTATTTCCATGTTTCTCAATATCTCTTGATCTCTCTCTTCCTCTTTCTACCCTATTTCTATCTATATTTGTATTCCCTCCTCTCTACCTCTATCTTTGTATCTCTATTTTCCTCTCTGTCTCTTTCCATCTCCATGTCTCTCTCTCCCTTAATCTCTTTTGCTATCCCTATTTATCTCCCCCTCTCTTCACCTTTCTCTCTTTATCTCTCTACCTCTATCTATATATTTTGTGTCTCCTATTTTTCTTTATTTCTCTATCTCTCTATCCCCCTCTCTATGTCACTATATCTATCCATGTCTCTCCTCTTCTCTCTTTTCCTCTTGCTCTTTATTTATCTCTCTTCTTATCTCTTTCTATTTGTCTCTCTCTTTATTCCTCTATATATCTACCTCTTATCTCCATATCTCTATCTCTCTTTTTATCTCTCTATATCTCTTTGTCTCGCTCTTTATCTCTTTATTTCTCTTTCTCCCTATCTCTATATCTCTATCTCTATCTTTTTTCTCTTCTCTCATTTTGTATCTCCCTCTCCCTCTCTCTATCCCTCCATTTCTATCTTTGTTTCTCTCTATCTAACTCTCTTTATCTCTCTCTTTGTCTATCTGCATTTCTCCTCTGTCTCATTTGCTAACCCTCTCTTTCTCTCTTCTTTTCTTTATATTTTTCTCTATTTGCCTCTATATCTTATCTCCATCTCCCTCTCCCTTCTCTCTTTCTCTCTCTATCTATTTTCCTTCTTAAGTGTGCAATAGGTGCACTAAAGAGGTTATAAAGGTGAATTATCATATCCTTAATCAAATGATAGGCTACCCTAAGCATAAATCCCTAGGGACATGTGTTATCCTTGGATTCTTGGCATGAAATGATTAATCAAAAGTTATCTTCTCTCTCACACACACAAATTATAACTTTTAATTTAGATTTTAAGCTTGAAATTCATTTTATTATATAAATTAAAATAAAAATTTGAAATAAAATTCTTATACAATAATTAAACTTTAATAAGACAAATAATTATAAATTAAATTAATTATAATATTTTTAATTATTATTTGTAATTTTATAAGAAGACATAAATAATAAAAATAAATTTCAAACTTAAATATAAATAAAAAATTAAAACAGAATAAACTAAATGCAAAGTCAAAATATATCAAAATCCAAATATTAATAAACATAGTAATTTTTAAAAATTAATAATGAATAATAAAAAATTTAAGTTAATAAATGTTTAAATTTAAAAGAAATCAAAATTTTAATTTATTACAATTGAAATATTAATAAAATATGTATCTAAAAAAGATAATCAATGTTACACCCCAAGTGTGTACTTACTATTTACTATTACTATGTAAGGTAAATGTGAATGCAATTTGAATTTTGTGGATGAATAATTGTGCTTGCACTTTGTTATCAATGAGTTATGAATGAATATTATCTCATTTAATGATATGTGAAGAAAAACATATATGTAAAATGGATGGTTATTGAAATGATATTCTAACTATGGAGATGTATTGTGTGTAATACATGTATTTTTGAACAGTTGACTATCGTGGACATGTGTTAGTTGGATGCAGGTATATGTTCATTCCTCCAGGCGGAGGGGAAGTATCACTCAGGAGAAGATCTTGGTCGGGTAACCAGTCACGTAACTTATATGAGCTTACACACACTCACAGTAGTATGGTTGAGTTAAGTTATTTATGTTGGGAGTTGGTAAGTTATCCTTAGTTTGATGTGTCTGCATTAGTAAGGGTTTTGATTACTATTGAGTGCATTATTGGGTGATGTTTATTTGTTTGAGCTTATGAGTTCTTCCCTATATTACTATGCTTGTATTGATGAAAACTTAGAACACACATAGAATGTATGTATATGTATACATAAGCATGTCGATGATAGACCATATGCATGAAGGAACACATACATAAGGGTACATAGATAGACGTACCTATGCACACTTATTAACTGGTTGCTTATGCACATGAAACTATCAAACAGACCTGTATAGATATATCACATGTAAGTACCTATCAGTACAATTTAGTAATTATGTATGAGTGTGGTGTGCAATTGAATGTGTGTGTATATATATATGTGTGTGTATATATGATATATGCATATATCCATATGCGTACATGTATCGATACACATGTATGTTTGGCAAAAGGACATGCCCATACGAATGTATTGATATATGTACACATACATATACATGTGCATAGAGGAATATGTATATATATACCTACACAATCGATGTAATTGTTATTATTATGAGAATGCTAACTTGGTTGTATTCAATTGTATATCAAATGTATACATACTTTATTGGTATAAAATAAATATATTTATATATATTAACATATATACATATACGTATATATATATATATATATATGAGTTGATATACATATATATGTATATGTAAATATATGGATATATTTATATATGACTATATGCTTAGAGATCGATTTATTTAAGCAATGCTTCGAGGCTGATTTATTACATGGACATAGGACGATTTGTATGCAACATATACAAGCATTGTAAAGGCTAACTATAATTTATATTGGCAATGAATTAAGATTGAACTCTATGCAATATATAGTGCAGCAAATAAGTCGATTTGGAGAGATTGACTTAGTTGATGCTTTTAGATAGAATACATTTGACTTAGTAAACAACAATTACTCTTGGGATGCCTTATCATATGGCGATGGATTAATACCAACATCAAAGTAAATGTAAATGCATGATTAAAGGATAAGTTATAGGAAGGCTATGAAATGGTCAAAACATCACTTATGTGTAAGGCGACTCATCATTCCTTTATTTTCTGTCGAGCATAGACTTAGTCGACTATATGCAAGTGTTACATTTTAAATGTTGACTGATTCAATAAGTAAAAGTCACGCCAAAATGTAGGGAGATGGCTACTTGCTTGGCACCATATTATGAAGTTCTTAATGCTATAGAAGTCCATAATGGGAATAATTCGAATGTCACAATTTGATCATGTGCAAATTGAAATAGTCATAAGTTGTCAAACTTAGAGATCGAACTGTAGCTTAATATGCTGAGTAAACTATATATTTGCTGCCACCTTTTTGCCAAGTGAAGTGAGTCAACTTCCATGGATACTGTTGTTAATTTACATGCCTTTTATGTAGGTTGTGTAGTCTCTTTTATGTTATATAAATAAAGAGGTAGAGCTCTCATTTGGGACACATTGTTGGAAATAGGATGCCATTTAATTGCAAATCCTAAACATTAATTATTTCATGTATCTCCTAGATTCATGGAATGTGTTCAACAACACTAAGATTAGGATGAGATTAATATTTGATGAAAGAATCATGATTATTGACATTTGTAATTAATTATAAATGTAAGGAGCATGTGAGGGCATCCATAGTGGGTTCCTAAATAATAGGGGCACATGGGGCACCCACATGGTAAGGTGACACTCACCTTGTGTTCAATTAACTATATGGAGTAACAGTTAACACTTTTGAATGCATGTAAAGATCCTAGGAGTTAGGGTTTTGATGTTTGCATGCTTGTGAAGTTCGATTCGATTCAGTTCAATTGTTTAAGTCAGTTTAGTTGATTAAGTTAGTTCGGTTTAGTTAAGTTAAGTTGATTAGGTTATGGTTGATTGTCTTGATTAGTTTCGATTGTATGTTGGTTAACTTCGATTAACTTGGAATGCATGGCTAATAACATTGGTGTATAAGCTGCGGAACTACCTCAAGTTAATAGGGATGACCATTCTTGCATAGATAGTGTTGAGTAAATATTTGATTAACTAGAAATCACTTAGAACCAACAAAACACATAAGATGCTTTCTTGGATTACCTCTCTTGCATGATGAATATTTACGAAGGCTGGGTTAATTAAGTTACTTAGGCGTAACTTTGAGGAAGAGCTTTGGAATTATCACCAAAGTGAAGGATGAGTTGTAACTTCAGTTTGGGACACCCAAATGCATGAAGCACATGTTTTAAGCTTTAGTCTTCATAGAATAACTCAACTTGAAGCAATATGGCATACCTTTTCAAGGGCTTGAGCTTGTGCATTGTAATTATCACCATTTTGGAGATTAGAAGGTTGCATATTGACTCTATATCTCATTCAAGTTGAAGAGAGTTTTCATAATTGTTATTTGCAGGTGTGAAGAAGTTTGGTAAAGATAGAAGAAGCATTCTCAACCAAGAATTGGAGCTATTGTATTTCAGAGATTGAATAATAGAATAATTCTTGGTTGGTTTTTTTCTCGAAAGGGTTTCTCCACGTTATATCTTGTGTAATCTTTCTAATATCATGTCTAGTCTTCTATCAACTTTTGTCTACATTCTATAATAGTAAAATGGATTAATCAATATAATCACCCACAAAGAATATATGTAACAAAAAATCTTACTTAGATCAGCAATATTAAAGTTTTACAAAGTATTAAGCCAAGAAAACACCTCGTTTTTCAACACACATTCTATTCCATTCTACTTTGCATTTTCTAATCTGCAATATTTTGTTGTAGTTTGAGTGAGCTTTAAGTATTTTGTGAGATCATTTGATCATTTTGAGAGAGGTTTTATTGAGGAATTTCTTGTGAGATCAAGTAAATCTAGTTGTTATTGGAAGGTTGTGCAACAACCAGTCAATTAGACAAGCATCTTACAGGCCTGCATGAGGATAATCTTCCTTTATTTGTCTTTGTTTATAAAAGATTGATTCTTGGGTGTTTAATTGATCTATTGTGATTACTTGCATTAGGGAAAGATAAAATTTTATTTGAAAGGTAAATAGAAGCCAATTATGCTATTTGTTAAGTGTTTGTAATTACTCCATGATAGGAGGAATTGTTTCTCATAGGTAATATTATACTAGATATGATTAAACAAGGGTAGCTTAAGGGTTACTCATAGCCAAGTTATTTAATTATACTAGATAGCTAGTGGATACTCCTGGGATTGTTTTTCCGCTGAAGGGAGGGAACTTTTACATTTGCTTTATGAGTAGAAATACCCTAGAGTATGTAAGATAAATGATAGGTTAATTTTGGAGTTAAAGATTGCCAATGGGATGGATTACCTATGCATAGATTATAGTGGCCTTAAGTCAAAACGAGCTTTAGTAGTGTGAGTAAATGACTATCACTTGAAGTATTGAGTGAGAACATTTTGGCCAAAGTAGTGTGATTGCCTTTGGCTCCACTGTCAGTTCACCGTGTCCATGTAGTGCATGCTAGTTGCAGATTGTAGGGTTACAAGTTCTAGTCATGTAGGGCACAACACTAATCTTAGTGTGGTTGTCGTATTAGGTTACTCTAGCAATCTCTTCATCAAAGGGTAGGGCCATCTATCATAGATGATAGATGTGTGGGGGACAGCATATGAGTCTGTGGTTGGCAGAAAAGCACTTGAGTAATGTTCTCCTCCTCAGCAGGTGACAAAAGACCAAGGTTTTGAAAGGCGGATCCTAGACCATCTATGTCTATCGCTTTTAAGCTCAATTGAGCTATGTATGTACTTGTACGCATTCTTGGAATATTGTAATTTGTGACATTATTATATTGAAATGGAATCCTTGTATATTGTTATGGCATCTATGTTCATTTTTTTT
>VDFB02151904.1:0-14493 GCA_007258455.2 Sequoia sempervirens | reverse complement strand
ACATCAGAGCAGTACACCATCATAATTTATTTTGAACAATATGCCCTCAATTAATACATACCTAGTGCCTTGCAATTGGTAGTATCACCTTTATAGAATGGAAGGCTAGTTGAGTAGTGCCCCTTTTGCATATACTATGTTCGACCAATTTCCCAAGATTCTTTGGACTCAAATTGGTTCTAGTAGACCTGATCTACTCTACAACTTGATTCTTGTGCAATGTATTCACACATACCTCTTCCCTGAACTAGCTTGGTTAGTCTAATGTCCAAATCATATTCTAAGATCTTGGTGATCCAATTTTCCCTCTTTTCTATTATCTCAACTTTTGTAATGTATTCTCACACACTGGGATGCGCTATTTGAATAGTGTTCTTGTTGGTTGACACCAAGTGTCAGAAATTATTCAAAATTTTAACAATGGACAAAGCCTATTTTTCTACAAATTTGTACTTGGATTCATAACCTTTCAAGGTCCTTGAATGGAATGCAATAGGATGCTCTCCATTTCCCTCGCACTTTTGAGTGAGTATTGAAGCTATACTATGTTGGCCACTATACACAGAGAGTAGAAAATCTTTGGAACAATTTGAGTTGACCAACATCAGGGCTGCAAAGATGGCTACCTTTAGCTGATCAAAAGCTACTTTACCTTTGGGGCTTCACTTGAAAATTATGTTCTTAACCATTAGTTTAATTGGTCTTGTGATGCTTGTGAAATTTGATATGAATTTGCTAACAAAATTGATCTTCCCTAGGAAAGATTGTAGTCCCTTTCTGTTCACTAGCAAAGGTAATTCCATTATAGATCTAACCCTTTTGGGGTCTATTGCTATTCCCTCCTTTGACACTACAAAGCTAATGAGCTTACCTTGAGGTACTCTGAAGACACACTTTTTAGGATTTAAAGAAATCCAAAACTGTTGGCATTTTTGGAAAACCTTCTCTAGATGATCAAAATGATCATCTTTTGATTTTGAAAAGACCGTTAGGTCATCTAGATATATTAGGATAATCAGGTTGATCAATCCCTTGAAAGTAATATCCATTTCCTATTGAAAAGTCATGTCGGCATTGGAAAGTTTGAAAAACATCTTTGAATATGCAAATGTTTCCCAATTTGTGGTAAACATTGTCTTATGTTGGCCGACTTCCTTCATAAAGACTCGATTATATCATGAGAAACCATCTAGCAAAGAGAACATATTTGATCTCACCATAGTTTGCAAGATCTACTCCATTAGTGGCAAGGGGTAATGGTCTTTCAACGAGGCTTTATTTAAATCCCAAAAATTGAAACAAAGTCGAATATCACCATTCTTCTTCTAGACTAGAACCAAATCTGACACCTTGGTAAAATGTTTTATAGGGTATATGATCTTTGACTCAACTAGTTTGGTTAGCTCTTGTGCCATCAATTCTTTGACCTTCAGATTGACTGGTATTTTCTTTTGTTGGATGGGTTTGGCTCCTTTCGCCAAGTCAATGGTATGCTAAATTATGCCTGGGTCATAACCTCTTAGATCATCATAGGTCCAAGCAATAGCCCTGTCATATTTGAAACATAGATCACTCAATCTCTTCTTTTCCTTGTGAGGAACTTCCCTTTCAAATTTCAACCTTTTGTTGCTTCCGACATCTAGCTCTTTGTAATCCCTTGTGTCTGCAGTGAATCTTTGCTTTCCATTCCTTGCATCTTCACAATCAAAAGGATTTTCGAGAGAAATTAATACTTAGGGAATCTTGTTCCCTTTCAATTGGATGGCTTGCTCCTTAGGAAATGTTGCTTCTAGTGGTGAATAATCAGAAGCTATCCCTAATTTCTATATGAAGGAAGAAATTTGGATTTCATCATCAAAGACTTTCCAATTTTGATCATTGTGAAGAATTTAGGGCCGAACGATGACTTGTACCACACTTTGTTTGGTCAAATCAAAAATTGGTTCAATTGCAAGCTGACAGAAGCCATACAATTAGCAACATTGTTTAATGATCAGGGATAACTTGTATATTAAAAGCTTTGAATCTCTTGATAAGGTCCCAAACTAGATGTCTGTACAACTTCATCCTTGGTTTTTTTGTAGTTTCTTATCAGTGGACCTAGCTTGCCAATAGCTCTAAATCTCTGAAAGCTTGTATTCTCCTTGCACCTATTCATTTTGTAATAATCAACCCATGAACCAAGGCTTCATATTCAACATCATTGTTGGAGCATGAGACTGAAAAATGGTAAGCTTTGAGGGTTTCTGATCCTTCCAGGGATAGTAGTTGGATGCTTGCTCTAGAGCTAGCTTTGCACTTGGCACCATAAAAAAATAGGGTCCACAGATGATTGTTTCCTAGATCATCACATTCCTCTCGATCCTTTATTAATTTCAAAAAGACCTGATCATCATTGAAAATCACATAGGTTCCTAGCCCTGTTCCATGGAATTTTTTGAATGGATCGAAGTCAATGAATTGGTTGAGTAGCCCCTCCTCTTCGGGAGTTTGATCAATTGTATATTTTTCATCCTCCATCATTTCTACACAATGTCTTTCTTGCTAAGAGATGGAGGTTTGCGCTACTTCAAACCATACAACTACATTGTCTGCAATGTGTTTAGGATGTAAATATTTAGACAAAATATTCATCTTTTCCCTGTCCTTAGTTCTCAATATTAGGTGGGACTAGTTGAGTGCTAACTAGTTTTCAAGATTTGTAGTGAAATATCTTGAAAGACACATTCTAAAGACCAGGGGAATGTCTATCACTACTACTTCTTGTGTGACTATTTGGCTTGGGCATGAGAAGAGGGTCAGAGATAGATCCTTTATTTGACCGACAGTCGAAACCTTCTTCCTATCTAGTTGCATGATTCTTTTTTTAAGGGGCTCATACCTAAGTTTCAAGGAATCAACCACTTGTTTTGTCATGATAGTTGTGTTAGCCCCCGAATCAATCATATTATTATCCAAAAGCTTATCTCCCACAATAAGTGTTAAAAATAAAGGTGTGGACTTTGGCTTTCTTACCCCTTTTTATTTTTCATTTCCTACATCATTCGCATAAGTTGTTGCTTTCGAAGCTTGGGGGGGTAACACAGATCCTCTATCTCTACTTTAGCTGCACAATTGAGTCGCGTCTTCCTGTGGGATTTGTTCTTTCTTTAATGCTTCCTGAAGCAATGTATTTTGTTCAGGAATAGACATGACATCCCATAGTGATACATTAACAGGTGGCTTCTTCAATTGTTCCACCACACTAAGCATTTCAAATGGTTGAGTCTTAGGTTTTTCTGGTGGTATTTCTCTTTTTTTTAGAAGAAAATGTTCTACCATGACTGGGCTTGGTGTATTATTCCCCTCTCTCTACCAATGGTGGGTCATGCAGCTATAGAAAGGGCTAGATGACAGACGATGGAGCTTGCTTTTCCTATAGGAGTGGTTGATGTGGCTGAGGACATGGAAAATATTATTGCACATATTCTCCTATGAACCTTCTTTTAGACCTTGTGTTGTAATTTGACTATACTTGTGGAACACTAGTCGTCAGAGCTTCATTTGCAAACACTACATCTTCTTCTTCCATCCATGGAAATTGAGCTTGGTCAGGCGCAATATCTAGTTCTTGCTCCAAGGAAATTCATTGCATTTGTGCTCTAAAATGAGAATTTTCCATTTCGGGAGATTTGTATTCTTTTGTATTCAGGGGCATGCATTTTCTCCTTTGTTGCATATTTCTCCTTGGAAGATTTTGGGGCATGTTGCTATCCATACATGGGAAGCACCATACATTCTCATCTTCTACAAACTGTTCTAGCCTAGAATCAACTCTTTACTCAGGCTATCTTTGACCATCTGTAGAAACATGGTGATTATAACTATCTAGTTCACATGCGTCACCTGTTGACCTCCTCCTTTGTAGGATCTTTGGTATCAATTTTTCTAATAAGACGACTTTCCTTTGCCATATGCTTGGGTATTTTTCTTCAGGGGTGTTGCTTGCTATCATTTGATAATGAAAAACTTGTTAGCAAAGGTCTACATAAGACTCTTCATGTCACTAATGTCTATCATGATTGAGGATGAGCCTGATGAGCTTGTTTAAGTGGCAAGATACACGTACATATACTATGGTATAGCCGAAGTTGATTGCATAGTGAAAGTGCTTGGAGTAGTCTCTTCCCAAAGGCCACTAGAGATTTTTGCAAATATCAACATCAAAGGTCAGGGAAAAAGCTTCCAAATTTCAATTAGACTATTCTCCACACACACAACCACTTCATATGCATCAGGAAAGATAACCCCTACCATGCATGTGATCATAACTACGATGTCCAATTTTAGAGCCTTCAGATAGAAAATGAACACCATTGTAGCTTGGGGTCGAGTAGTCACAAGGATCCTTTGCTAGATCTTATGGAACCTAGTGTTAAAATCACTCATGGCCTCTTGCGGAGCTCTCTTGATGGTGATTAGTTGTTGCAGCAATGAAGAGGGGTCTCCTTTCTCTGAGAAGCATTCAAACAACCATTCTCCATTTTGATCCCGAGAGATGATAGACCTTGAGGCCAAAGATCAATACCAACATTGAGCCTTCCCTTTGAAAGAGGCAACTAACAGTCTCAAAGCGATATTCTCCTCTACTATGTTATGTACCCTACATACCTATGCTATATCTTCAAGGTGTTCGGAAGGGGTTTTGAAATCTTCTCCAAAAAATTCAAAATAGCCTTGAGGGCGTTAGTGGGTATGGGAGGCCATACATATGGGGGTGTGAATGGATGTAGTGGGCTACTATTATCCCAAGTAACAAAATTTCTAGGAGTAGGGAGAGGCACATTATCCATAGAGAAAATATTCCTATGAATCAGGTATACGGGTATTCTAATTTGGAAGGTTGAGCCTCTGGGTAGAGTAGATAAGGCTCTGGATATTGGGTTGGTACTTCTATCTCTATTACTCCTTACAAGTGATACAGAACTTATAAGTCTCCTTCTCCTAGGTATTGAGGCAAGTAACTAAGAGTATTGGAAATGGCCTCTTGAAGATGCTCTTGTTTGGACTCTTGGCATGAAACTTCTAGTTTCCTTCCTTAGGCTGATTTAAGAAATATTTCTGGCTTCTAATCAGACATTCAAAAAAATTCTTGTCCCACTAGGCATACCAGAAAAATAACTATTAATCATCAAAGCTTGTGCCTCTCCAAAATTCTTATGGAAAATTCAGTGAGTGGGGGGCCAATTTGCACCTTACTGAATACCTCCAGGATTTTTATAGAAAGACGACTCTTCTTTGGGGTTTGGAGAAAAGGGTAGAAGGAAATGTAAATTAAAAGATAAAAAATGGTGATGCACGAATGCTTTTACCACATTTCAAAACCCAACCATTCCTATGATTGACATAATTATACATAGAATGACACAACCATTCATTGTTGGAAAGAGAACAAACAAAAAAGGCTAACAACATGCACGATGTAGACTTTCAACTCTTTCCACAAGCAATGTTCATTAAGGTCCAATCAAACATAAATATTTTTAAGGGTAATAGGAAAAACATTCAAAAATTGCATGAACTCTTCCTCCTAATATAACATAATATAATAAAACAGCAAGCCTTCAGAAAAATAGAGAATTCCAATGACATAATCCAATTTTTGCAAGTTATTATTCTACCATATAGGTATATAGCATGGAAATCAGCTACTTAAACTATTCAAATTTAGCTTGCAAGACACAATGTTTCATTCAAAACAAAAACATAAAGAAAGAAAGATTGATAAAGGCCATATATGCATAGTCTCAACAATTTCTTCTCAATGTTTTGTGCTTTAAATATCAAATGAAATTTAAAATAGAGGTCAGATTCCAATCCAACAATAGTTTAAGCCATAAAAGATATAACATGCTAGAGAAAAGTAGTTCTACAACTTTACTTCTGAAAATAGTTCTATATCCTAAGAAAGCTAAAGAAAGTTTTCCTTGACAAAGGAAATTGAAACATGAAATCCGACCCTTTCAACTATCACCACCCCTCCTTTATAGCTATAGAAAGAAGAAAATGTCACCACAACACAAAACTAACCACTACTAGATGTTGGATTTTGGTTGCACATGATGTGATCGTAGATCCTTGGTTAGGTCATAACAATATTTTCTCATAAATTCTCAATGGTTGCATTAATTATTTTTCATATATTTAGCAAAGATAGAGGTCTGTAAATGTTCAAATCCTAGAAACATAGCCTAGAAAAAAAATCCAATTGACCAATCACATCACCCAGTGGCACCAACTCAAAGCTTACATCTTGAAAACCAAGAAAAGGAAAAGTCTAGAAATCTCCAACAAACTCCCAAAAGATATTGCTTCATAAGAAGAGTAGTCCACCCGCAACAAAGAGATGACATGTCAAAAAGGCAAAAAATTTTGAGTTGATGAATATAGTTCCTTAGAAAGTCTTCGATGAGCCAAGATGTGTCCGAACTCTCTCCCAAAAGGAAGGTGAAAAACAAAAGCTACACAACCACCACATGGCACATTGTGCACCTTTCCGATAACTCTACTTGATCATGGGCACATCTGAAACTAAAATCATTAAACAAGTCAAAAATAAAAATGATTAAGGAAAAAATGCTTCACAAATAGATCCTTTTCCTATCTCCTATAAACAACCAAGAGACAACCAAAGAAATTCCATTATTCCTCCTAAGATAATAAAAATTTTACAAAGCTAAAGAGAAAGTGGTTGAACAACCTCCCATGGTTCCTTTTGTTCCTACCCTTAAGGAAGAAAAGAAGTCCATGGTTGATAAAACCACTCCTACACAAACACAACTTGAAAATCATACCAAAAGAAACAAAAATGCTAGAGATTGTAGGCATAGAATTTGTGCTATTACTTGAAGGTTAAACAAAGAAAAAAACAAATAAAATCAACATCCAAACTTAAATGAAGCAATGCATAAGGAGTCTCCCTCTTCACCACAACAAAAACATCCTATATCATAACCACAACAAAGACTAGCACCTACTCTGGACATTATCATTCGACCTCCTATTGCGATTAACCTAGATGATGATGATGAGATTTCTAAAATTGATGAAGAAGTGCATACTAATTTGAATACATTTTTTTCCTCTTCTATGAGCTTAAATGAAAATTCTCCTAAGAAGAGTGTTGAACTTGGTGCTTCCCCTAGTTTGATGCTTGTTGTTGTCCATTTAGCTAGTTGTTCACCTTCTATATACAATAAACAAGATTGGGATGAGGATGACCTGCTATAGGTTGACTTGCATATGCCTTACTAGTCTTTTTCCTTGTTTTCTTTTCATGGTATATGTGTGATTTCATGTGCATAATGTGATCTCCCCGTACAGTTCTCTTTGATGTATCTATCTCTTTGTGAAATTCCTCCATTTGTATCTACATTCTTTTATATGTTGTAAACATTTTACCTTTTTCTTTGTCTCTTGTTTTCATTTTGGGGATGACACAAGGTGTTGAGACATTTAGGTCTCTTCAAAGTTGACCCAAAATCTTTTGTTTTTGTTTTGCTCTCTTTGTGTCATTCTTCCTATTCCATGAATTTAGGGAATGATAACATTTATGAGATCTATAAAAACATTGTAGCAAATTCATATTGACCTTGAATCTATGGATCCCTTGTGTGTTATTTCAGGATTTCAATGAGGGGGAAACCCCTTTTCATAACGTAGCATTATTTGGTGAAATGATGAAAATGTGAAGTTAGGGATATGCTAGCATATGGTTTAGGAAATAGAGCATATCCACACACACCTTTCCAATTTCATTTGAGGGTAACCCTTGAGATCTCTTTGCAATGTAGAAAGAGATCTTGATAAGGGCTATCCTAGGGGCTAAAGATGATCTATTGAGGGATTCACCACCAAGTTTAAACTTGGAAAATACAATGAAATGTAAGGCAATATTGAATAACCTAGAAAGTGCTTGAGACAACATAGAAAATTATAAAACTGAAAGTGTGCACCTGAGAATTCAAAAAGTGGCTAAGTGAAGGTCTAGAATATTGGGAATTCTACTATCAGAATTGGCTGGGACTCATTCACCATGCTTAGAAAATTAGTCTAGTTTCCAAGAAAATGAACTGGAGAAAGTTTCAACCAAAAGGGTATCCAAATCTATAAAAATCTCTGTCAGGCCTATATAATGGGACTCATTCGCCAATACTGGCGAATCAATCCACTTATACTTTTTTAGAAGTTTTGAATTTGGTTTTGTGCCTATCATCCTGTTGTGGTCTTCCTGACTGGTTTCAGGATATGGAACAACAGTTTGTGACTTGTAGTGATCTCCAAGACTCTTCAATGCTTGATGACACTCTTGACAACTTTGGATGACTCGCAACAATTCTCCACCCTTTCTCCTTATGAAATTTTCAACCTAACCCTATACATCGCACATGAAGAGGAAAAGTGTTGGGGATTAGTGAATAGGGGTTTTCCTTGGTCAAACCCCTTGTTGGTAATTAAACCTTGAAATGAAAGAAAATATGAATAGAGAATGAATGAAAAAATAGCAATGCTACAACTCACCAAACCCTAGCAATAAGATGTTGTAATTATGCTTGAAATGGTTGTAATGGATTTGGTTCTTAACTCTAGCTTGAATGAGATTGGCCTTGAATGTAATCCTTGCTTGAATCATAAAACCCTACACCATAATTGTTAGCACAATAACAAACATGATGCAAGAAGTCTTTGACATGATGATTGTTTCTTGAAGAATACTCTAATAAGCTTGATAATATTCCCTTGAACACTTTTGAATGTTCTTGTGAATGCTCAAATTTTCTTCTGAATCCTCTTGAATGCTAGGTGCTAATATGAGTGAAAGAAACTTGTATTTATACTCAACTATACAAGAATTCCTGAAATTACAACACTATAAGCTGACATTGGATCTAGGAGAATAAAATCCTACCAAAGATTTAAATTAAATTTGATTTTAAGCTAGACAAGATGCATTCACCACTTTGGGTGAATGGGTCCCACCTAAGGGGACTCATTCACCTAGAATGGTGAATGAGTCCCACCTTAGGAATTTGAGCTGGGTTTTTGGGATTTTGGATTTTTAAATGCTTTTGTTAGGATTATCCTCAAAAATACACATAAATAAGGCTCGTGGATGTAAAATGGGGCCAATTAAAGCATAATAAATCCCAATTATTAATGATAAGCCTAGAAAAGTGTGAAAGTGTGTTACAACATTTTACAACACCTAGGAAAGATTACATTTAAATCCATTTAGTTCACAAGGGCCCGAGACCTAATGTGAATATGTTAGGCATATTACAACACTAAATCAAGGCCAAGTTAAGGGGACCCTTTTTTGTCATTACATTTGGAAACAAATCACTTGGCATAATAATTTCTAAATAATCTCTCATGTCCTCTTTATTGTTAGCATTTATCATTTTCTACTTTAAAGTAATTGCTCACAACATGGTGTATAACAATTTCTTTAAAGTGGGGGCATACATTGGCATTATTCTTTTGCATTTCAATTACAACTAATGTTTCATTGTGTGTTCTTCTTAATTCATGTGATGTTTCTTTATCTTTTTGGTGACCTTGGGTGTGATGTTCTTCAAGAGTGTGATCTCTCTTAGAATATTATATTCCTCTTAGTGGCTTGATGCCACACATTTCATTACCTAAGTTGTGAATCTTCTATACTTTAATTGTCCTCACTTGGAGACATTAGGCACGATGTTCCCTAAGATAAGACCTTACATGAACTAATAAAAACCAATTTGAAGGTTCCTTACACTATATTTCATTTACAATAACTATTATATGGCCACCTTGCATAACACACTTTTCTTGCCGATGGGGCCATCCTGTTGTTCATGGGTGTCAAGCATACGAAGTTTTTCTTGCCTCAAGAATCTTGTTGTTCATGTTGTGTGGAACCTTATCAAATTTATCAATCGGTATATATTTGGTATGGTTAGCATATGGGAGTGTATAACAGTGAATTTGCACCCCTTACACAAATTCCCATTTTACACTTCCTCACCTTAGAAAACTAAATTTGAAGGTGAAATTCCACATCAATTGGATAATTTCCTTCCACTTGGCATTTGTCCTTTGTGTTGGTAGAAGAATATTTGTTGGGGATTCCCACATGGTGCACAAAAATCTACACGACGCACTTACATCCTTGATGGATTCTTGCGTCTGAAGTTGACAAAGGCATTACACTTCCTATTGGGAATGGTTTGAAATGTCCCTCTTTGACCAACCGACCCTAAAAATGGTAGATTCTTCATTCTTCTCCTTCAAATTCATCCATTCTCATTTCATTTCATCTCTTCACAATCTATTTTTGCATCCTCTAAGCATTTAGTCAAGCACTTCACTCTCAAGCAACACTTTGGCACTCCATTGCAACAAAAAAACTCCATCAAATCTATAAAGCAAGTGTGGAAAAAGACATTGCATAAGGGGCTTGAGGTTTTGCAACACCTCCCTTCATCATAGTTGAGGCTGTGGTGATTGTTCAAGCTCTTTTTATCCATCATTAGCTAGTGAGATCTTGGTGGAGGTGGTAACATTTCACTCCTCTCCTTTCCTATTTGGTTGAGTAGCTTTATATTATTTTGTAGTGTTATTAATGTTCCTCCTTTCTTTACTTTTTTATCATACATTTCTCTATCATTTATCTCTAGTTTTTTGTGGAGGTGGAAACACCAAAACCAGGGTCTAATTGAGGCAGACCCCTATACAACCCCCAAAATTTTTCCCTCTTTCTTGTGTGTAGATGGGTGTGCATTTGGCGCTAGCTAGTGAAGAAGCATCTTTGTGAGATTATCTTTTTCACCCTAGCCTTCATATATCTACTTTATCATATTTGTTTGTATCTTTCCTACATCCTAATTTTGTTTTTTCCTTTTAAAAGTAACTAGCTAGGCCGTAAACTTGTTTTCTAGTATTTTGTACTTTGTTCTTGGTCCTCTAGTCGTATAGATGCTAGGGCACTTGAGAGATGCTAGCGTACTACACTATCATCCTAGAACTGTACTTTTGTCATTGGGCAGAGAGCTACTTGAGGTACAACATTGAACTTGAAAAGGGGCTCGCCTAGCCCCAGTTTAGGTTTTAGGTCTGAAGAGCTGCAGGGCCTTATACTTCTCATCATTCTCATCCCTCATCTAAAACATTCCCTTAGAGTGAGGTAAGCTAGGGAAGCCTTCCGCTCTTAGCTCTATATGACTTGGGGCCTTGATGTGGTTGGTCCCCCTCTCTTACATTTTTGGTGAACCCAATGTGAACCATTTTGGTTCCATTCTATGATACTGAAAGACCCTTACCTCGTATTCTAGGAGCATTGTAGGTGTGAGTGTTGTGAGGATCCTCACCTCACAACCCAACTTGCGACCCCTAGTAGGCATAGTTGGAAGGTTCCAAAAGTGTTGTGCAACAAAACCTTAGTTCGTTCATTGTCCTACCTTGGAACCTTTGGGAGGTCCTATGAGAGTGCCATTTATTGCATGTGATGGCCTCTTTCCTACATCAACCTATCCCCTCTATGCAGCTTGTGAGCAATGGTGCTGGTATAACCTTCACTTCACAAGATCTGTCAATGGGTTTTAATAGGGAACAATCTCCTCTCTACATCCCTACGCGAATCAACAAAAACATCATAGTAGGTGTTCTCATTGATTCGACATCTCAAGTGAACATCATAACTGAGGAGATCATGCGAATCAAATTTTTTCATAAAGATGGGTAAGATGCACCTGTAAGCACCATCCGTACACATGACAGAATTTTCATACCCCCTTTCAGTAGTATTGTCTTGTTGGTTTTGGTTGGACCTAAATACATGAAGCTTTTGAAGAATACAATCCCTGGATATGAACTCGTCAAAGTGAAACTGGGTATCCCTTGGTTAGTATCTATGAATTTCATACCCTTGGTTGTGCATAAATATCTAAAATTTATCGATTAGGGTTTTTTGCATGTGATTCATGACACTGGTTATAAGCCATCAATTGCTCGTGGTAGTTACTCCTTGGATTACTCTTAGCCTACACCTAGTCATCCTCTTTTGCCCAGGAAAGACATTTTGTACTGAACTTATCAAAATTACAAGAGAGGGCACTTAACTCCAAGAGTGAGATACCCTCTATCACCTTGTGTTATTTCACATAGGTCTTGCTTGAAAGCTGACAATGATGCTGCCAAGGCACATAGAAGGGAAGAAGAGAAGTGGTCCCAAGATCCTCCTTCTTCCTCTTCTGTTGTTTAGCCTGATGCTTCCTCTAGCCCTATTGTGGCACCATTAGATTTTGTTCCACATTTGCAAGAGAATCCTATGGTGCCCACTTGGAAAAATCCCAAGCATCTCGCGTTTGAGCTTCATGTTCTACCCATGGAGCCTAGGTTTATTCTGTATAGCAGGAAGAAAGGTCCCCATGGGGAGTCATCTATGTCTCACCCTTCGCGGCCTCCTACCACTTCTACTCCCAAAGTACTAAACACAAAGAAGCCTACTACCGAGGCACTTGAGCTGACTCCCCCTATTTTTTCCCAACCTACTCCTCCTGCTCCCATTGAGGAGTTTGTTCCTCCATTAGAAATGGCTATAGTGGACACTCCCATGGCCAAGCAAGAGCCTTTTTTTCCTTCGCATCCTCCAGCCTTTGGTTCAAAGAGTCACAAAAATTTCCTTGTGCACGAGCAAAAGCATTAGTGAAAGGCTCTTGCAGCTAAGAAGGTCACCTTACAGTGTAATAACCCTCCTAGTTGCTAGTTGGACTCATTAGTTTATGCTTTGTTTTGATACTTTGATACATTGATACTATGGTGATACTGTTTGGTGTGATTGGTTAGTTAGACATTTGATGATGCTGTTACTCTTTTGTGGACATGATTATTTTATACGACATTGTGGTTGGAGATGTTAGTTGATTTTCATATTCATGTTATGATGTGATGATTCAATAGATTATGCCATGAGATGAATTGTTAGTATTAGGAATGTTATTTTTATCAATCATATTATAATTGTTAGAATAGACGTGATGAAGGACAGTGTAGCATCACTCATTGCGAGTGCTCTGTTACGCTGCGATTCCTTCTCACAACACGATGCTTTGATTTATGTATATATATGCACATGTACGCAACTTCGTTTGTATGCAGGAATTGCAGGTACATAGTCTCGATTCCACCTGCTTCGGCAGGACAGGGCGAGCACAAATAACCCAACGGTACAAAGTTGATACAGAGGTGTCAATGAAGTTTGCCCGTTCCATGATGTCAGACCGACTGGTTGCATGGTATTGTATGTTCAGTAGTTGTCATGTTTTGTGGTTGTAGTTGTGTTATGTTACTGTTGGTAGTTTATGTGTTGTGATGTTTCAATTTAAAAATTGTTGATTAAAATTAGATTAATTTGTATTCAAAATATTTAAATTGTTATTTTGGTGAAAAGCCATGTGATTTATTAAATATCAAATGGTGATTGTCAAATGTAAATAAAATTGCCAGGTGGAAAATTAAGAATAAAATAAATAAATAAATTTAAATTTCTTGTGCATGCAAGGCTGTCAAAATGGGGGTTTTATAATAATAATAAGAATAATAATTTGGAAAAGGGAGAAATGGGAATGCTGTTTTTAGAAAATGGTGGTTGGGTGCATGCAAGAAAAAATAATATAGTGGGTTTTCGAAATAGGAGGAAGGGGATTCTTTTGCTGGAAAAACATCACTGCAATTTTTTTTAGAATTTGGAATTTGGAAAAGAAAAAAAAAAGGAAGGAGATTGTGCTGGAAAGCTTTGGGGGGAGAATCTGTGAAAAAGCAGAGGAGAAGAGGAAGAGGAGGCGGAAAAACAGAGTTTTTGGGAAGCCGTTCGAAGGGGTTGGTTGAAGCAAGGACTTCATCACAAATCAGCAAGAAGGAGACCAGGTTCCAAATAAAACCCCTCTTTCCTTTTCTTGATTAAAATCTCAATCAACTTATAGGAAGATCTGTTTTATTTCAAAAATCTGTTTTATTGCAAAAAGCTGTTTTGTTGTAAAAAAAAAAATCTAGTTGTTTGCAAAATCTGGGTTTTAATTTTGGAATTAGGAAAAAAGCTATTCAATTTGCAAAATCTGGGTTTTAATTTTGGAATTAGGGAAAATCTGTTCAATGTGCAAAATCTGGGTTTTAAAATAGATTGGGAAGAAATTTGGGTTTCAATTTATTTTAGGAAAAATCTGGTCTGTTTTCATAAAACAGGGTTTCAAATGGATTTGGGAAAATCTTGGTATTTACAAAAAACAAACCTGGGAAAAATTATGGGAAAATATCTGTTATTTCACAAATTTTATTATCATGAAGAAATTTTATTTCTTCTCTGTGAATTTTTATTTCTCTGTATTAATTTACTGAAGAAAAAACCCCTGCCCTCCTCTGTAAAAAAATAATAAAATTTAATTTATTTAAAATCTGTGTTTATATATATATATATAT
>VDFB02151903.1:0-13630 GCA_007258455.2 Sequoia sempervirens | reverse complement strand
TTATGCAAAAATTGTCAAACAATATTGTAAAATTGCAAAAATGTAAACTTTGGGAGCCCAATGGTCATGGAAGTTTAAATGATAGTTGGGTTAGTTTTTTTGGTTAGTTTTTTATGTATCTAGTTTAAATATGTTGTAATAGTTGGAGGTAAACTCTTTTTTGAAGTTTTGTTGAAGAAATCAATAAAGAAACTCCAAACATTTTGTGTTTACTAGTCAAGTTTGTTGTTCCAGATCATTATACTTTCCCATACAGGAAGATTATAGCTTGAAGTGTGTTGTAATTTGTGAAGGAATTTTTAACAACATGTTGGCATTGGTTTGATTGATTTTTATCAAGTTTCAAGGTCTTAGTGAGCAATTTTCTATGGACGGGCCTATAAATTCTGTTTGAGGGTTTGAAGTCACAAAAAATGAATTAGCCACCCATTCCACTAGTAGAACTGCTCAAAACTTGGTGGAATGGGTGCTTAGAGTAGGTTTTAGATGTGGATGGAGGTTCCAAGAGAAGGGGAGGCCATTTAGGTGATTTTGTGTGATGCCCTAGTTGGTATTCCATTGATTTTGGGGAAAATTTGGTGGCTAGAGGTTAAAAATGATTGAGAAACTCTTGGGTAGTGATTTGTAAAGGTTGAATAAGCATGTGAAGACATATTGTGGGGTGTTTGAAGTGTTATTTTGCAGCAAGAAGGTTTGGAGACCACAGTTTCAATAAACCCTCTTCAAACAAGCCTAAATGAGGATTTTATGTCTTGGAGAGTTTTGGATTATTTTATTTGATAAAAAGTTGTTGATTTTAGGTGCTTTTAACCTAGTTGAGGACTTTCCATAGAGTTTTGGGGTTGGAGGAGTGTTTAAGTTGGTGTTTCTTTGTAAATTAGGGCTAATTGGGGCTTTGTTTAGCATACTAGTCATTTTTAGGGAAGGAAGGTTTGAAACAAGTCTATGAGATTTTGAGATATGTTAAAGAATGTCCAAATGGATATCTAGAATGCTATTTGGTTTGTGGGTTTCATGATTATTTTGGGAGATATGCCCAATTTTCTTTGTTTGGATGGCTACAAGATAAATTAAAGGAATGGTGAGTTGTTCATTGAATTAGAGTTTTGGAGTGTGGAAAGTTGTTTGAATTACTTGTATTACGATTTTTTGTGGTTTTCCTCCTTGCTATGCATCAATTTGTTAATTAAATTATGATTGTCAACATAGATCTTTGGGAGGTGTCAAAATTAAGGACTAAATTTTAATTAAAAGAGGGTTAATAACTCCAATTAACCACAATTAATTAAGACCACCTAGATGAGTGTGAAAGTTCCTTAAAAAAATTTACAACACTTAAACAAGGTACACATTATGTATATTTTATTCAAAAATGGGCCCATTAGGCTTAATTAAGCAAATACATCCTAGAAAAGTGTGAAAGTGTGTTACAACACTTTGCAACACCCTTGCAAAGGATCAATTAAGGCGTGTTTTAGTTGTAGAATAGTGTGAATGTATACAACACCACTCCAAGACATCGTTAGTTTAGCTTTAATGTTAATTATTGAACAAGCAAGGGAAAAAGGCTACTTTTTCCATTACTACATTTTTCCCCCACTTTAGTGAGGGCATGACCCCATGTCAAACTCACACTAAAGTAGAAATCCAAGATGCTTAAGTATGAAACAATAAAAAAGATACATGATCATACCCTCTCAAAGGCCGTGAAAAATAAACAAAGACAAAAGATCAAGCACTACCATTTCAATGCAATGTGACACAGAGATGTTTTTCCATAACATGCGCTACTCACTCTGGTGTAGTGGAACCTCAGTCTGTCCACTAGGTGAGTTATCCCAATGAGGTGGTAAATGAGATAATCATATTAGCCTCTCAAACCATACCAAAGTTATCCTCCTGAAAACTTTGATAAGGCACCACAATGTAAATGCATTTTTCAAATTCTTTTTCAAATTTCATGTAAAATTTTGTTAAAGGGGATTTTGCTTTGTTTGTGTAATGTTCTTCCTCTTAGGAAGCATTGTACCTAATGTATCCAAGAGAAGATAAGTCAAAAGTGTCATATCATCACCCATGTGATGCCTCATTCACATCATGCTATGAGAGTAGATCGTACACTCTTGGATGGAATCAAACCTAATGACACCACCAAGAAGAGGAAACATCACAAGAAAAAAGGAAAATCATGCCATGAAATTTTGCCAAAAAATTTCATCGATGTATGCCCCCACTCTAAATTAGTTTCTACACCATCACTATGAGAAATTTCTTTAAAGTAGGAACTTTTTTTTATCTTAAGACATGAGAGCTTTCCTCGGAAAACCCTATGTCAAGTCATATGTTTCCAAGGAAAGCTATGTCATGAAATAGGAATGAATTGTTGGCCCCAAAAACACATAAGGGATCTATGGATTTGGGGTTAGTATGTCTATGCTATAATGTTTTCATAGAGCATGGAAATATCATCATTCCCCAAATACACATAGAACTAGAAGAATGACACAAAGAAAGTGAAAAAAAAGAAAAACCTTTTGGGTCAATATGGAATAAACTTGATTTTCTCGACACCTTACATCATCCCCAAAAGGAAAACACAAGAAAAATGAAAAAGATAAAGAAAAATATTTTGGGTCAACATGGAAGAGACATGAATGTCTCAACACCTTGCATCATACCCAAAAGGAAAACAAAAGACAAATGAAAAATGATTATGACGTAGAAAAGAATGAAGGTACATATAGAAGAATGCACAAAAGAGAGGGGAACATCAAATGAAATTTCATGAGGGATCACATTACACACATGCAATCACATAAAGAAAAATACTATTAAGGCATGGGGGAGTCAACATAAAGTAAGTCTTCCACCTCACAATCTCGGTCGGTATAAACAAAAGGTGAGAAACTAGCCAAATGGACAACATCAAGTTCCAAACTAGGACATGCACCAAGTTCAACACTCTTTTTAGGAGATTTATTTAAGCTCATGGTAGAAGAAAATAGTGTATTCAACTCATCATGCACTTGTTCATCAATATTTGTAATATCAATGTCATCATCTAAATCATAGTAGGAGGTCAAATAACAATGTCCATGCAATGTTCTTGTTTATGTTGCAGCGATGGTTGAGAGTCATCATGAATTGCTTTGGGTAGGTTTGGATTTTAATTTTTTATGATATTGTTGTTTTCTTGAGTTTGCAATCTCCAACAAATAGCACAACATCTATGTCTGCACTCTCTATCACTTCAATTTCCTTTTAGTTTATTGTCAATCTATTTTTGTGTAAGAGTGGGTTTGTTAATCATAGGTTCCTTCTGTTCCTTGGGAGGACTAGAAGAAATGACAAGAGGTTGGTCAACCACTTTATTTTTGACTTTGTAAACTTGTTTGACTCTAGGAGGGACAATAGGATTGTTTGTACTATCTTGTAGTCTCTTATGGGAAATTACAATATTTTTCTCTATAGATTGTTCTTGAATGTTCATAAGTGTTTTCAGTTCAATCATTGTCTCATCAAGGATAGTTGGTTTGGCCATAGGATGAGGCATGTTGTGAAGGGATAGTTTTTATATTATATTTTCTTTGAATTTTTGATATGATTTGAAAAAGAAATCTTCATGAGGCTTGATAGGTTCCATAGGCTTAGGCCAAAAGTAATCTAGTGAAAATTTCCCTTTTGCTGAGGTAGCATGGAATTTGCTATGATGTGCGGTGAAGATTGCATTGCCAAATGAAAAATTTAGACATTTATGCACAAGAAAAGTGATGAAATTCATGGAGGAAATCCATGGATTTCCTAGCTTCACACGAAATTGGTCTGATTATGGGATGATGGAGAATGAGACTATTAATGTTTTTGGTCCCACTTTTAAAGGGAGATATATATCAAGCCTATCATTGGGCAAGAAAATATGTTATGTGTCTTGACCAATACTTTCGGGTTATCATATGTTTCTTGATAGAGCTCATGCACATATAAAAAATTGTTTTGTTGTCACATTCTCTCCATAGACAGGATCAACCAATATCCCATTAGTGGGCTTATTATTGATTTGACTAGCTATGTAAAGAGGACCATTAGGTGCATGTTTAAGTATGTCATTTTGTGAGAAAGAAATGTCAAGAGGTTGTCTAGTCAATCCTTATGAGGTCTAGCTTTGATAAATGTTATCGCTTTCTTTGTGGGAGGTAATTGCATATGATCATGATCCATGTTAACATTGTTCTTAGTTTCAATAGGATAATTGATCATGGCATGTATATTGCTATTGTCTTATTTTTTAAAGCACTCCTGAAGGAATTAACTAAGGATATAGATGATTTGTGTTTCGTTTTAAGTTTTAATCACTTTCCTTAGAATTTTTATGATAGGAACCAAGCTAATGTTAATGAATTCACCAAGGATATGGACTTGTAAGTTTTCTAGTAGTTCATCTATCTTGTCAATAACATCATGCACATTGATTATAGGAGGTGAAGCCATAGGAAATGAAGTATGCAAACTATGAGTTATGGAGGATTGATTCTCAACACTATTAGAAAGAGAGTTAGGAAACCCAAGATCCATAGTGAGAGAGATATCATGGGATGACATGAGCCTCAAAATACATCATATAATAGTATTGTGGATAAGACACCAAGTTGTAAATCTCATGCAAGTTTTACAAACCTAGTGTGCAAACCCTAGAATAGAAAATGGACAATGCAATAACCTAGAATGAAATGCATTTTTTCAGAGTCTAAGCAATGCAATTTACTGATTACAAAATGCAATAAGCTGAAAATGAAATGTTTTTATGCAATTTTGAACTTTTAACAATTCCCTAAAATGAAGCAATTTAAGCTAAATGTAATGAATTTGATGAAACTACAAATCAAGAAACTAAAATAGCAAGATAATAGCACCAAAAAGAAGCTAAAAACTATGATTTTAATGTCCTAAAAATGTAGATCTATAGCTAGCAAGGACTCATTCACTAGTAAGGGCGAATGGGTCCTGGTTAGGTGTTTCTGGATTTCTTTTGTGGATTTTAGAGTGATTTTTGATGCTTTTTTAGTTGCCAGAAGGTTTAGATCAAACCTAATCAGGGACTTATTCGCCAATAAAGGTGAATGGGTCATGTTTAGGTATTTTTAAACTATTTTTTAATTATTTGCAAGATCTCAATTATGTCTTTTAGTTCTAGGTTTGAAATAGTAAGCTTCAACTTCATATTTTCTAGAAATTCAATGTAAAAATGCAATGAAAAGATGAAATGCAGGGCCTAATTTGAAGTGCAATTTTGTTTTGATTTTCAAATGCAATTGAATGAGATCTAAATGAGATGCAAAATGACTGATTTTTTTTGTAATTTTCATATTTAATAAGTGCAAAATAATGCAAATCTAAACCCTATATGATATGCAAGATTTCAATGTAAAAGAAGTAACCCTAAATGATATTTTAATTCAATGCAAATAAAAATGCAATGAATGCAAGATTTTAACTTAAGATGCAATGAAAGACTCCAAAAATTATAAAATTGCAATGTTAAATGCATCAAGTTCACTAATAAAACATGAGGGGAAAAATAGGGTCCACCAAAATGAATCGAAGTGATGGACTACTAATTTTTCTAGGGCCCGTTTCACCTAAAATTATGTAAACTAAGATGCAAATAACAATAAGAAATGAAACCCAATTATTATAGCAACTATGGGGGATGTTTTTAGAGCATAAAAAGTTGTGTACTTGGCCAAAAAAAATTTTTTTTTAGCTATGGAGGACACATTTTCCTTTAGTTGAGAATGGTTCCTTTTAGAGTTTCAGAAAACTAATTTCAAGATCATGTTCCTTGATGTACATACACTCTTAAAATCTATGTTATCAAATTCAAGAAGTTTGTATTCAATTTTGTAGAGCTCTTTTTGTGATCTTGCACTTTGAATGAAGACTTTAGCAACTTTGCAACTTTGACAATCTTGCTCAACTTGATCTTCAACGTATAAATCTGCAAACACACACTCAAGGGTAGAAAAACTTGTTGTTTGTTAGTAAATGGGAGTTTTCTTCAGTTAAACCCCTTGTAGGCAATTAAACCAAATGATGAAATGAAGCATGAACATGAAATAATGTAAATAATATCCCCTTGGATGATGTCTTGTGAAAAAAATATGCAAACTATGATGTAGTGGCCATGAAGAATGTAGATCTTGGTTCCTTGGATATGATGTGAACAATAGTTGCAAGTAGATCTTCAATGGTACATCCGCCTCTTAGCTCAACAACATGAATGCATGCATCAAACCCTTGAAATGATGATATGATATTGAATTGCTACAATAAACACTTGAAATCTACCTTGAAATGCCTTATCAATTCCTTTGAAATGATCTATAATGCTCTTGCTCTTGATCTCATGAAGTTACACAAGTTTTCTAGGAGAAACAATGTAAATTAACCCCTTATTTATATTAATTTAGAGATTAACCCTGAAATTCATAAAATTAAGGATGACACTAGATCTAGAAAGAAAGATAATTAAATTCCAACCAGAATGAAATTGAAAAAGGGGGGTTTAATTAAGGGAAGACCCATTTTCCACCTTGGGCGAATTGGTATTGGCTAAGTTTACCAAGACCAAACCCTGGGGGATTGAAAGAGGGCTAAAAAATCATTTCGGTTTAGTTGGGAAAGGGGGTTACTATTAAGGGAGGACCCATTCACCATCAAGGGTGAATGGGTCCTAACTCAACTTACCAAGACCAAATTTTTCCCAATTAAATAATTTGTTAATTAACTTATGATTATCGAGATAGTCTTTGGAAGGTGTCAAAATTAAGGCCTAAATTTGAATTAAAAGAGGGTTAATAACTCCAATTAACCACAATTAATTAAGACCATGTAGATAAGTGTGAAAGTTCCTTAAAACACTTTATAACACTTAAACAAGGTACACATTATGTATATTTTATTTAGAAAGGGGCCCATTAGGCTTAATTAAGCAAATACATCCTAGAAAAGTGTGAAAGTGTGCTACAACGCTATACAACACCCTTGCAAAGGATTAGTTAAGGAATGTTTTAGTCCTAGAATAGTGTGAATTTGTACAACACATTACAAAACCACTCCAAGACACCATTAGTTTAGCTTTAATGTCAATTAGTGAACAAGCAAGGGAAAAAGGCTACTTTTTCCATTACTACAACATGATGTAGAAACAAAGAGAATGCACAAAGGTCACACAAAAAAACCCAAGGTTAGTGCTAAAGGATTTGAGTTGGTAAAGAAAAGAGACATCAATATTAGATTTTCTCAAATACAAAATGTCATCCATAGAATAAATATTTTCTCACATGAGGACTAGCAAGTAGCGTTATGCCACATCACTCATGGGATACATGGATCTATTGGATAGTAAGTTGTGTTATGCTAGGTTTCCATACAATATGATGGGTTCCATAATGTAAGGAAAGCTAAGTGTAAAAATTTCTTCCTAAAACAAATTTTACAGGAGAGAGATATAGAAATTTTTGTAGTGTAGAAAAAAAGTATCCATTATTTAATTTTGGAATAATTAATGATAAATTGGACTTGATATCACCTTGATCTAGTGTTGTGAGGTGTTTTACACATCCACATTAGGTATTGGTCCATTTTAAAGCTAAATTAGCTTAACTTTACCTTAATGTAGTGTTGTAAAATCCATTTACACTTTCACATTAAATTTAGGAGGCTTGTAAACTATGTGGACCTAATCTAGTATTGTAATGTGTTTTGCACATTCACATGGGATTTAGGTCCCTTCTAAGCTAAATAGACCTAATTTTTCCTTAATTTAGTGTTGTAAAGTGTATTTATTTAGACTTTCACATTAGATTTTGGGCCCTATTGCATTTATGACCTTTATATCATCATTATAGGCCCCTATGACCCCATATTATGCATCCCAAGGCATATTTTGATAAAAAAACCTGACAATATCAACATATAAGCTTAATTTTCACACTCCTTGACATTCTAGCTGGAAAAATAGCCCATGTAGGACCCATTCACCACCTTAGGTGAATGAGTCCCATTTGGGCTATTTTTGAGGTTTGAGTAGGAAAAATTGGGTTTTAAGTTTAAATTTCTTCCATGTCAGCCTGGGGGATCAAATTAATGGTCATTTGAGTGGATTGCTTATATAAGAAAGCTTTCAAATCCTCATTTCATAATAAGAAAAATCAAGCATTCATGTTATCAAGTCAAGCACTCAAGAGTTAAGGATTCCAAGTCTTCACAAGATCAAGATAGCTTTCAAGATCATTTATAAGGAATTCAATGTTAGATTCTTCATCAATTGCTCCAACAATTTAAGATCCATCATCATGACAAGGTTCTAATTGCATTATTTCATATTCATGCTTCATTATCTTATTTCATCATTTGGTTTAACTACCTACAAGGGGTTTGACCAAGGAAAACCCCTATTCCCTAACAATCAAGACTCTCTCTCTCTCTCTCTCTCTCTCTCTCTCTCTCTCTCTCTTTGTGTGATTGCAGATTTAGGTACTTTGAAGACTTGTAGATCATCGAGGATTAGGTTGAAAGCCTGTTGGAGTTGTCCCCTTGTTTTCAAGGTCATAATCTTCACTAAAAGGTCACCTACAACCTCAAAATTAGGGTTTCAGATCTGGGAACCTAGAGGATAAGATTGAGCAAACTGAGAGGCGCAGATCAGAACTTTGAAGTTCCAAAAAATACAAACTGGAATCATTCACCACAAATGGTGAATGAGTCCCACTATAGGTGTTTCTTAGTGATCTTTGTAGATTTGGATATCCATTTGCTCGAAACCTGCTCCAGTGCAGAAATCTAGAACTAGGACTAATTCACCTAGAATGGCGAATGAGTCCTAGTAGGAAAATTTTTTAGGATTTACAAAATTTCCAATCTCCATTCAAGTCTCTACAAGTTTCCAGGTGCACATATTCTATTTTGCAACTTTCTAATTTGTTTTACATACTTTTCTAGTTCATTACATCAAACTAGGGTTTAGTGTTACATCTTGCATGCCATTATATTTTATAAGACTTAACTTGGTGGTAAATCCCTCATTGGATCATTTTCAATCCCTAGAAAAACCCTCTTGCAAGATTTCTTTCTCCTTTGAAAAGAAATATCAAGGGTTTGTTCTTGAGTGAAGTGTGTGAAGATTGACTCTCTCCTCTTAGGTCCAAAACCCTAAAGGTGAAAGAGGGACCATAATTTTCTTCATTTCAAGTTCATTCAATTTTTACAATTACAGTTCACTTAAGGTGAAAATTTCATGAAATTAATAAAGAAAAGAATAAAAAAATCACACAATTGAACACCAGTTTTATCATGGGAAAACCCTTACGGTAGAAAAACCCACACACCAAGTAAAGATCACTTTGTATTATAGTAAATGCAATTACATACAAAGTTACAAAATTTATACTTTCAAATGTTCATTCATAGTACAATTCTAGTAGCATTTGATTACATAGCTCTTCGATTCATTCACCTCTCTATTACAGTAATCCTCTATTACAATGCATACATTCTAAGTATTCCCATTACAGAAATTTTCCAAAAACATTCAAGAGACCAATCATTTCCATGAAACATTCATTTCCAACTTTCATTAGTACCAAACCATCACACAAAACATAACTATCAATATTCATTTCCCTTGTCAAAACTTCAAACAGACTCTAGATGATCTCTCATCAAACTTCCAATGTTACATCGATATGATTATCACTTGTTACTTCCTTCACCAACACTTTGCATAGGAACATCGATGAGACAATAATCAGTCTCTGGCCAAACTCTTAATGTTACCTCAGCAAGCCTCTACCAAATATTCTACCATTATAGCATACATTTGGCTTATGTCCAACATGTCATCAACATTTCAATGGAACAACTTCAAAGGTTTCAATGAGGTCTTCAACTCCCACTGACTAAAAAATCTTCACATACATTCACTATTTTTAAAACTCCTTATTGAGACTTCGGTGAGGCTCTTTAGAGACTCCCTTTGACATAGCACAATCCTGCCAATTATATAATAAACATTTATAGTTATTAACATTCCCTATCGGGATTTCAGTGGGATACCTTTCACTATCTTGGCAACATGGCATTGTCTCACTAATAGTGAGTTAACAACTAATACAAATCATGAGAATATTTATCATAACTATCAATGTATCACTACAATGTAAATTGTGAATGTACTTAGTATAGTGACCAACGTTTATCATAATTTCGATGAGAGTCAACTCAAAGTTCCATTGAAATTTCATTGTCAAACCAATAAGGTTTAGATCTGAACACCAATACATTTGAGGCAATAATTTCTCAACATTCTCCCACTTGATGAAGAATTTACTAGCACCTCCCAACACTCAAAGTCATTAAATGTCACAGGCCCCAAGGCCCATAAAAAAGGCACAACATTTGAACTTATTCATGTTCAAAGGCTTTGTCAATTCATTAGCAACATTCACCAGAGTGTCAACCTTCTCTAGATTAAATTTTCCATCCTCCACCATATCAAAAACAAAGTGATACTATACATCAATATGTTTCATCATGGCATGAAAAGTTGGATTTTTCACCCAAAAAATGGAACTCTGATAGTCACAACAAATAAAAATCCACCTTGCATCAAAACCAATTTCAAAACACAAATTTATAATCCAAACAAATTCCTTGCAGGCATGAGTTGTTTCCATGTACTTAGCCTCGATAGTGGACAAAATGACTATAGCCTGTTGTTTCTCATCGAGCTAATTGCACTACCATTTATTATGAACACATACCCACTGGTGGATCTCCTACTATCAATGTCCTCTACCCAATCAAAATCAACATATCCATGAATGCTAAATAAACTCTAAGATCTAGTAGAGTAACCATGATAGCACAAGGTGTACTCAACAGTAACCTTCAAATATATGAAAACTCTCTTCACAACATCCCATTGTGATTTTCCTAGATTAGCCATAAATCAACTAAGTACTCCCACTTCTTTGGAAATTTTTGCCTTGTATATACCATTGCATACATCAAACATCCAACTACACTCGCATAAGGCACCTTGGTGATGTCCTTCATCTCAGTAGGGGATTTTGGACAATCTTCAACATATATCTTCATTCCCTGCAACACTGGAATAACTAGCTGCTTGCAATCTATCATATTAAATATCTATAGGACAGCATTAATATACTTTCTTTAACTAAGCCAAATTATTTTATTTCCTCTATCCCTTCTAATTTCCATCCCTAGAATGTACTTAGTTTCTCCTAAATCTTTCATTTCAAATTGTGTTGACAACTAAGATTTTAAATCAGAAATAATACCCTTACTATTCCTAGTGAATAACATGTCATCCACATATAGGGAAATAATAATAAGTCAACCATTTTTAGTCTTGAAATACACACAATGATTAGACTTCAATCTCACAAATCCCAAAGACAACACATAACTATGGAACTTTTGGTACCACATTCTAAGCAACTATTTTAAACCATACAAAGATTTCTTTAACTTGCAAACCAGATTTTCCTTACCTTTTTCAATGAAGTGCTCATGCTAAGTAATGTAAATTTCTTCATCCAAGTCACCATGAAGAAATGGTGTCTTCACATCCATCTGCTTGATCTCTAAGTCATACGCAACTGCAAGTTACAATAGAATTTTTATTGATGTCAACTTTTCCACAAGAGAAAATATTTCTCCATAGTCAATTCCCTCCACTTGGGAATACCCTTTCATGACCAACCTTGCTTTATGCTTTTCAACACTATCATATAGACTGGTTTTCTTTTTAAATACCCATTTTCACCCAACAAGCTTTCTACCTTCAGGAAAAGGTGCCAGATCCCAAGTTTCATTCTTCTTTAATGATTCCATTTCTTCATTCATGGCTTCCAACCAAGAATCTAAATCAAACATGTCCAATGCAACCCTAACAGTCCTAAGGTCATCATTGTTAGAAATCAAAGCATAGGCACAATTGGAATATAACATAGAAAACCCAAACCTTTCAGGTTGTCGCTTCTCACATGTAGACCTCCTCACAGGTTGAGACTGGGGTTCCTCTTCATGATCAAAATTTTAGATTTGCTTGAGCTCTCCTCATTAACAAGTCCACCAGGAGCTTGCAGTTCCTCCTTCTCTAAAGTAATTCAAATTTCAACTACCTCATTCTCTGCTTCTTTCACCTATGATTGTAGATCAACTGTAGAAGGTTTTAGCTCACGGAAGATTACACTTCTACTATACAATACCTTCTCATTAATTGGATTCCAAATCTTGTACCCTTTCACACCAATCCCACAGCTGATGAAGATACTGTAGACATCTAAATTTAATCACTTCCATATGATTAAATTTGTTGTCTCTCCGTCTATCATATTAATATTAATTTATTAAATTAATATTACCCCCTTTGTCTAATACCGATAAAGTATTTAATTTAATAATTAATACTTTGTCTTTTACCTTATTCTTCTCTAAATTAAATAAATACACTAATTTATTTAATTTAGTCATTCTTCCTCTTTTTGATTTAAAAATCAATTTAAAATTCCTCACTTTCTCTCTCCTTGTCACATCCTCCTACATTTGCCACTTGCCTCTAATCTTCTGTTAATTATCCTAATCCAATATTTACACAACCTTAACCAAAATTATTAGCTAAATTTAGCACCACTTTTTGGTCAATTCTTCCATTTTTCCTTTTTGATATTGACCCCCTTTCCTATGTGAAATTTTAATTCACATTTATTTGCACTAGATTCCTCTCCTTTAAATGAAAATTTTTAATTCACATTCCATTCTCCCAAGGCTTCTAGAACCTTGGACTTGTCACAATCTCCACATGTGACCAAGTCCCACCTTTTTGGAGCCCACCTTTTATCCTCTAGGCCATCCTAGGAATGTGAATTTTTAATTCACATTTATCCCTCCAACCACCTTTCCTTTTCCCATGTAGATTTTTGAGGAATTCTAAAATTCCTCAAATGTCCCTTTCACTCCCACTTGGGGACAAGAAATCCCTTTTTGTGGAAATCCTCTCATCCCCCAAGGTGCATGTCCTTTTCCACCTTATGTACCTTTTTTGACAACTCACCTCCACCTCATATCCTCTTGTCCACTTCACCCTCCACATGTCAAGATGTGAGGGCTTGTGGGTTCTCAACCCACCATAGCCCTTCATCTTGACCTTGTTGGATCAATCTTGACCCTTGAATCCTCTAGAGAATTCAAATTCCTCTATAAATACCCCCTTCTCAAAGGCATTTCCAACACTTTGCACTCTCATAACTACATGCTGTCCATTTGAATCCTCAAGCCTTTTTCAATCATTCAACTATCTTTGTTCATCATTTTGCATATTGAAGCTTGCATTTTAGTCATTCAATCCATCATCTAAGGAGCACACAACCAATCCAAGCAAGGGCCAATCAAAGAGGTATCAACAACAAGGAAGGTAAAAGTGTTTGTGTTTTATCTTGTTTGCATTCCTTTTCGTTGTATCAATCTTTTGGCTAATCTTGAGGTGTCCTTGGTATTTTTTTATTCATGTTTGTTAGTTAGATTTGCACATTTAGAGCAAGAG
>VDFB02151902.1:0-30831 GCA_007258455.2 Sequoia sempervirens | reverse complement strand
TTTAATTTCATAATCGACCCAAGATATGTCTAGTTGTTTGTAAAGAGTGTTAGAGGAATGATAGGGAGTTGAGTAACCTAAAATTTTGTTGCAATAGGATGGATGTTTAGTTGCAATGGGTTGAATATTTCTTCACATTATTTCTCAAAGTCAACGAGTTCATTAATTTTTTTCTTTTTATTTTGTATGGATGCTTGCATATTTGAATGTGAAACTTCATTTAATTTTAGGATATCTGAACATCATGGATACTCATCCTTATCATAAAGATTATCCTCTCTACTTACTAAGAGGGAATTTGGATTCTTTGGGGTGACAAGTTGGAACTTTTACAATCTTCTCTTCATAAGTAGTATTTATTTAAGGTGATACAACACATTATCATGTTTAACATCTTCTCTATATGACATCCATGGAGGAGGATGATACTAGCCAATATCATATGTTTCTACATCAAGGAAATTAATGCCAAAAAAATTATGCATGTATATTCTCGTTCATCCTAATAAGAAGCATATGGTTTCTTTTTAATTGAGCTTCTGATTGTTCAAAATTTGCTATTGTTTGAGTTTATCCTCTCTAATTTGACCATCAATTCATCTATTTCAGCATTACAATCATTTGATATGTTGAGAGAAGAGGAAGTATGGTAAATAGGATAAATAGTATAATAAATATCCATGTCCTTTCTACCAACCATATCATTTGTGCTTCCATGATTAGACCTATACATGCTTCTCTTTTTTTTCACTATCATTTGAGTCTTCAAAATTATATAAGTATTGATCTCTTGAATCAAATAAATAAATTATTTTGACATAAATAACTAACTTATAAGACTCAATAGATAGGTATGAATGAATTACCATTATTTTGATTTTCCCATGAAAGATTTCTTCATGCAATGGTGGAATATTCTCCTTGCTCGTGTTGGTACTTAGGGAATATGATTTTCTCCATCACAAAGTCCTTTAATTTGATTGTTAATTCTAGGTTGATTGAAACAAAGTTGTCACTCTTCACTAGGAAGAGAAAATTAAAAAAATTCCAACAACTAAACATTAAATGTACTAAACAAGGATTGTTTCCCTATTTAAATGAGTTGTAGAGGTCTTCAATATGAAAACCAAGAGTTTATGTCCCCAAAAACAATCCCATAAGGTATAAGTTGATGGTTTGTTGACTCACCCAAACCAATAACTTCTTCAATAATTATGCTATGAGGACCTTCAAAATAAAAATTAGAATATCATATCCCCATCAACAATACCATAAATGTTAGGTCCCAAAACTACTCTCCCAAATCCTATAGATTTTTCACCTTTAAGGCCAAGGTTTTTTCTTCAAGAAGGTGATAAGGGGTTTATCAAAAGACTCATTATAGTTAAAGGTTAACATATGAGAGTGAATTTTCTCTCTTATTTTTTGATTTTAGCTTAGATTGGAGAGGGTGTTCCTGGAGGTATACATTAACAATTATTTTCATCAAATAGAATGAGAAACTAAAATGACAGTAGCCAAAACTAATTGCATACTCGACCCCAAAATTTATCACTAGGTCAAATAAGACTAATTACAATAACTTCTATATAGTTGACTGCACACCTTACACATGTACCCATGATTATAAAATTCATTAATCCCTTGAAATATATTCATTTATACTACATACACAATGGAAAGGTGCATGCATATTGAACATGATTCTCTAAAGGTTTATCCATTAAGATTACTTATAATTATTTCTTGGTTTCTATATTGAATTAATGAACAATATGCATATCTACACTACTCCTACTTCCTATACTATTAGTGAATGATATCGATTATTTGAATGGGTGTGGAAGGTCAAGATTCCTATTGACTAGTGCCTTATTGGGTAACAAATTTATACCCAACTATAACAAGTAAATAACTATAAATAACAAAAAAGGTATGATGCAAAATAAACACCTCATCTAATCTCATTGATATTCATCTATAACAAGTAAGAGACCATTACATGTGTAGCTACACCAATAAATGTGGTGGAAGAAACTTTACAAGAAGAGGGCCTATAATACCCCTCACTCAAACAATCCAAAATATCAACAATCAGTCAAGGATATAATTATTTTCATACATCTACTATAGTGGCTACCTCTTTGTAACTTAGAGAGTAGCTTTAATGTTGGATAAACTACCAAATTTTGAAACCCTATACTATTTTGCACTATGACCAACAAAAACCCAAAGAACTATCTCTTTGAATGAATGAAGAACTTGAATATATAGATTTACAACTTGGGAAATTGGATTGTGAAAAGAGTGCATGCAGATTTAATTCTACAAATATCACCCATAATCTAGCCTCCATCGTGATAAATGTTACATACCAAAATTTCCCCTTTGGGACCCACAAACATTTGGAACTATGAAAAAACCACCCTCTATCCATTCACCATACATCTGAATATTAATGGTGTGTGGATTCTTGTGCAAGGATGAGGAAATCACCCAAAAAATCTATTGAAATAATTTCCTACAAATGGTGTATCCATTATTGGGCTCTACAATAATGATTTGGTATGGGTTAAGTGCCAAATTTCTCCTTTGAATTTGTTCCATCTTCTATAAAGAATGTTTTATGGACATTATAAAATTAAATTTGGTAGTTCCAAGGCCAAGTTAGGTCATCAATAAAGCTATGGATCATCTAGAAGGGTATATGGGAGTTGTAGCAAGAAATGGTAGGAGTTTTCGATGATTGGGTCCAAAATAAATTTGTACTAAGTTTTATGGATTGAACCATTAGAGAATCGGTGGATTAGAGTAGGTAGGAAGTCATGCAAGGATGAGGAAAGGGGGAAGGTTGAAATTCCAACTTTGATAGATGTTAACAAAAGAGTAGTAGGCTTTTAAGATTTCAATGATGGGTAGAGAAAAGTACCTAAATAAGGAAAGGTCAAAGTGTGAAATTGACAAGTTGTACAAAATAATTGGTAGAGTTACATACTTTTGAGGTTAGATAGAAAGGAGTAGTCATTTAAGGAATGGTTGAAATTCTAACTCCAAAAGACTTAGAATTATGGTAGAATTCAATGGACCAAGGTTTGGGGAGTAGAGGTGAAATAGAATAGGTACTAAGGGATGTGATGGATGAGGAAGTCTAAAAGTTTGACAAATTGATGATGTAATCATGATTTCATCAAGACAATAGACATTAATTTATGACATTAGTAGGATAAAGATTATTAAATGAACATATCAGGGATGGGGAACATTTGAAACTCCAATGAGAGACTTGGTGGGAAAAGGTAGGATGTTGGAATTTTAGGGAAGGCATATCTAGGGTGATAATTTTGACAAGGATGGATGGATCCAAAACCCTAAAACACTAAAAAATACTTTGTCAAATTTTGACAAGGAACAAAGTGGGGTGTTGGGATCAATAGGGAAGTCATGAAGGTATAAGCAGCCCCAAAAATCTAACAATACAGAAAACTGCTAATGCAAAAACTTGAAATAATCTACATTTAGAATTTTTAAGGATTTTTACATTATGACTAAGGTACACAAAATGTAACGGAATCAAGAAAAAATTAGCATTGTAAATTTGAGTCCCAACAAGTTCCTTTAGAAGTGCGGGAAATAATTTTAAGATCTAATAGAATGACATCAATTTTGGGGATATTATTTTAAGTTTGGAATCATATGGAGGACCTTGCAACTTGGAAGAAAATTTTGTCATGTTATCAATTTGTTAGTATGTATATTTGACAACACATGAACTTGCACGAATAAAATGACATAAGGACATGAGTTCTTGTTTGACCCATTAAATATTTTAACTATTATAAGAAAAATTCTCTTTCAAAGAGTGGTGAATCTATTCTAATCAAACCCAAAATAATTGAATATATCAAAATAATTGAAGATGTAAAGAAGAAGGAAACCTAAATACCAACAAGAATAATAATAATCTACACCTCATGTATGGCTTGTGGCATGGCCATTGAATTTTTTTAACATTATAGTCATATTGCATACTACCTCAAGAGAGTAACCAAATACCTTATGGAGCTATTGGTTCATAACACTACAAATTGATAATTACTTTGCATTAACAACAATGTTCTACCATGTTGATGCAACCAAGAATTCACAACATAATTTTTTTATTATTATTAAAAACAAAGCACATAAAATCTCAAAAAAATCATCAATTATCTTCCTTCCTCATTCCATTTTGTCTTCTCAAATTGAAAAAATTCCTTAACTAGTAAAAATCCCTCTTAAGGCCAATAGTGGCATAGTATGATGGTTAAGTTATTGTGGTTTTTTTCTTTCCATCAAGATTCAAACCCCACTAGGGTTTTATTTTTTAATGTTTAAATTGGGGTTGAGGTCCCTTTTTTGTGACCTCACTATTTCATAGCTCTGAGTCAAAAGTATTTGCCCCTTTTAAAAAAATTCCTCCTAAAAATTTATCTATTTTTAGTACTATTACATGCTTACTTTTTTGGCTATGAAATGTTCTAATGATTTGACTCTAACTAGAGTAATACTAATTGTGAACTACAAATTTCTAATTGTATGGAAAAAACCCAAATTTGGGAATTGTTGGAAAAACATGAAAACTTCATTTTGAGGCCTTAGACAACTGAAAAAAGCCCTAAAAAAATGTCAAGATGTGATCCAATCAAACAAGTTCATTGTTCGATTAGGGTTAGAATAAAATCTTTGAGATGCACCTCCATGTTAAATTTTAGCTCAATCTGACTCTTGGGTTAAAAGTTATGACCTCTAGAAGTCCCTGCATCACATGTATATAATTTATTTTGTGTGCAGTTTTTTCATTGTGCAATAGTAACCCTCATTGGTCATGATGAAGTGTAATTATCTCAATCCATTCCTTGTTGTCCCTTTTTTTGTTATTCTCTCAAACATAACTATATTCTCATTGTTCCTACAAGAGATGTGTTATCAAGTTTTCACCACAACTTAATTTAATAGAGCTAGTTTATTCAAGATTCATTTTAAGGCGAAGAATTTCAATTTTCCTCTGTAGATGTTTAACCATTGCAAGTGTCTGAGTTATTGTGGAATTTTAAAATGCAACGTGTTTAGTTGCTTGTTATCAATTGCAGCATTAATTATTGCATGAACTGTAAAAGGAATGCTTTCATTCTGTATTCATTCACAGTGTTTCAAACATTATTTTGAAAAAGGAAAAGTATAGAATTGAACAAGTATTTCATAAATGTTGTATTTGTATTCATTGGATAATAAGAACCAAGTGTCCCACACAAGTCATGGGAATAATTGAGATAGTGTATCAAAAGGAGCATGCTACACTACTAAAGATTAAAGAAATAGAAATCACATAAGAAGGAACATAATCATCATTACCTGATATCTTCAGTTGATTCCAAAATGGTGTACCTTTCTTTGGTCCTAAGCTCCTTGTAGACCTATAAGAGATGTTAAAAGTTGTTAGAGCTCTGATTATGAACGTTCCTACATGAATCATCAATAGTAATGTAAAATGTTGCTTCTTGATACATTGAAACAACTGAGCAAGAGAAAGAAGTGCAACAAAATCCAGGAGGAAGCATCATAATAATATATTGTTCTAATAAAACATTGTTTGCTTCCTGTGCAGGTATAGGACAAGTCATGCGACTGATCCAATGTGAAAATTTAAAACATGTGGTGTAAAATGGGCTCCCACAAGGGTTGAAACCTGACATGCTATCCCTCAAGCATTCAAAAAGGGATTGAGAAAGTAACAATTCAATAATGCTCAAAGAAATATGCATCTAAAGATATGCATTCGAGTGACATGAAGATTCAAGAAAGTGACCACCTAGGACAGTAAGTCAAGTGTAATGAAATGAAAATCATAGGTGATCCATTACTCAAGTGAACTGACATCAAGTGCATCATCACATAGTGTGGTAGTGAACATGCATACATAATGCCTTGTTACAAATCAAGGAATGATAATTGAAGCAAATGAACAAGCCTCTAATCACCAACATCAGGTACTCTTATATTTCAAAATCTTCTATGCAATGATAGCTTTCACATCATCATGTTGTTGTTAGGATATAAAAATACATGAAGAGTACATAAAAGGGTTGGCTCCATTAGTAATAGAGTGACAAGTGGTTGCAAATGAGTTGTTGAAGGCAGAGAATGAGTACAAACAACATGATAGTAGCATCCAAGAAGTGCACGAAGGTATGAAGAAATATTTTGCTTGATAAGTTATTGAAAAGGTGACAAATAAGTTGAGCTTCTATTATGTTGTGTATTTCAAGCAAAAACATAAAGCAAATAATTGTTGATGTATGCATGGAGCAAATAAAACACCAAAAAGACACTTGAACACATATCAACTTGTATCATTAAGAATGCTTCAAAGTGAAGTAAAGTCTAAATTTTAATAAAGCTACAATAGTGACAAGGATGTGAGATGAAGTCATTTTATTCTTTCAAAACCATGCAGTTATGCTATAAGTAGCCAATGCCAAGCTAGGGTTTCAGAGTGAAACAAAGGCATCAAAAATCATTTTGAGATGGAAAGAGAGAGCCTACATGACCCTGTGGTAGAAGTTCAAATGGTAGAATTTAGATCATTTAAATAGTGGAGAAAACCCTAGTTCTCATTCTCATATCTGCAGCCTGGAGAGGCCAAAATTTCTTCTTCATAAGTCACAATACCCACTAGGGGTTGAATGTAAATATAGAGTGAAAACAACAACGGTTTGAGCCCTTAATAACAGAGGTGCCTTCAAAAATGGTGAAATAAAGCTATAAGCTACGGCCTTAAGGGGTCTTGAAAACCCATGAAGTGGAGAAATTTCATTCAAAAAGGTTTTCATTCATCAATAATATCATTTTTATATCATGGGTCGAGCCCAAAAAGTTCTATTTTTGTAGGAACAAAGGAAAACACACAAGTGTACCTGCGGCCTATACAATGGCCATCTGAGATTTCTTCACCATGTTCATGTATTTTGGAAGACAAAGCTTGAATAAACTTTATTTAAGAGGGGAATGCTTATGAAATGAAGGATACGAAAGCTTACCTTTGATATCTCTATGGATGAGCTCAACAAATCCCATGGCCAAGCCCTCACAAAATTCTCCAGTAAACTCTCAATTGGTGGCCATGTGTATGACAGGAGGTGGCAGCACAAAGGAAAGAAAAAAATACATCAAAGTTGTAGCCAAGCCACACCCAAAAGGCCTTATTTTTCATTGAATAGAGCCGAGGAATGAGCAAAAACACAATCGATAAATTACCACTGAGTGTAGAGAATCAAATGCATCAAAAAATCGATGGAGAAGAGCTCGAATGGAGGCTCCAAAGTCCAAACCCTAATCTCCCATGGCAGCGCAGGTAGAGCCCTATTTTTCCCCAAGAGGTCGATGTGAATGACAATCAAAGCAAAGTTTGGAGGCAGGTTTTGAGGTTTTTTCCCTATTTTTGGCCAATGTGATTTTAATCACATTTTATTCCACTTTTCAATGCCTTACCCATCCTCCATATTTCCTAGGCCGAAATCCTTAGCCTATGGCTTTTTATTTTTCCTTTGATTTTTGGAGAAAATCAAATAAAAAACAATGCACATGGCCCCTCATTAAGGTTGCCCCATTTTTCCCTTTACAATGCCTTAGAAAAATTTTCATTCCATTTTGCATTTGAAAATCAAGTGATGACTTTAGGTCATCCATTTATCTTGCCTAAGTGAATGGTGGGCATATATTTTTTTTATGATTTTTTATATAAAAATAAAATGTAAAAGAGAGCATCATATAATGTTTGATTTTTGCAAAGATTTAATGCAAAAAATCAAAATGATTTGAGGAAAAATTGGAAAAATAAGATGAGAGAAGGAGGCCTTCTATTTTTTCTTTGTAAGACTGCACCTTTGTAAAACATTAATTAAGCAAGTGTTTCTATAAACTACTTGATTAAATGTTATCTAAATGCAGTTAGGAGTTGCACTTCAGTTCACATCAAAACTTTTTATTCTTGAATTCAGTCTTGGGCGAATTTGAAAAGAGGATGCCAAACTAAAGTTTCTAATTTTAGTTTCCAGTTGTTTGTACCTAATTTTGAGGCCTTTTTGGATTAACCTTTGGGTGATGAGAAGTTTCCATCTTTTTGGTGCCTTTTGGAGTTGTTTTGGAGGTTGATTTTTAGGATTTTTGAGGGAGCTTAGAAATGTAGAATGGGTTACTTTTGGAGAGGCAGTGAACCTTTGATTTTTTCTATTTTTAGCTTTCTGAGTCCACATCTTGGCTATAATCTGGGAAATTTGAATTTCTCAAGGTTCATAATTTTTTTAGGTTTCTTGCTTTTCCTAGTCAGATTTGAGAGTTTTAGCAAACTTTTTTTTGAATCATATTTTGATGTCTTACTCCTTCACTTGCAATTAAGTAGTAGAGTTTTCCTTTTTCTCCTTTTTGTCCTTGAGCTCTTAGTGATAGTGGGATTTTGTTGTGATTCAAATTGAGTGGATCCTTCTTTGTCCGTTGTTGTGGGTTATTGTCCAAGATTTGAAAATAGGTTCGGAGTTGCATATTGTATTGAAAGAGAGGTGGTGTAGGTGTTAATTTTTAGTTTTCTCCCTACCCACTTTCCCTTGAAAGTTCATAGATTAGGTGACTAGCTAGAGGGAACCAACCGACTATAGAGATTCACTCTCTCTAATTGGTTTACCCAAAAACCAGAGAGTGTTTCCATGTTGTGTCAGGATAGACAAGTGCAACTTTCCTAAGGGTGCAATCTTGATCACCAATAATTTTTGCCATGCTTGGTGGGACTCTAGAGTCTTGTCTTTAGAGTTGTTTCAAGATTGTGAACTATTGTCCAATATATGCAACAACTTTTTCTGCCTATAGATGTCTCAAAAATTATGCCTAGTGACTCCTAATTTCGTGTTGATTGCATATTTAGTGTATAAATCTTATGAGAAGGATCCAAACTAGATCTAGCCCAATTCCATTTGAATACCTATAGCTCTCCCCACCTAGAAGAAGCAGAACTTTGAGGAGAACTTTTGATCCAACAAGAAGAGCTAAATCTACACCTCCGAAGCTCAGTCCCATAATCTTTGTAAGAGGGAACACAATTCTAGTGTCTCAAGCACCTCCAATGGCAAGACAATTTTACTTTTTACCATTTAACAGGGGTAGCCCATTGTTATTGGTGAGGCATGATGATATTCCAGTGTCTGCTTTAAAAGGGTTGCCCTACTTCACTGGTGAAGATTAGACTACCCCGATTGATCACATCCGGGATATGGCTACACTTTGCTCGGTACACAATGTAACAAAGGAGAACATGGCCATGAGATTGTTGGCTGCCTCATTAAAAGGAAATTCTCTACAATAGTTCGAGGGGCTACCAACTAATTCAATAGCCACCTCGGATCAACTTGGTGATGGTCTACACATGCAGTTTGTAGACAAGTCAAACCACCTTTCTTTGTTAGAGCAGCTGAGCATCATCAAGTGGGCTCCACATGAGCACATGACTGATTTCAATTATTGTTTCTAGTGAACCTAGGACAAAATTCCCCTGATTGACAAACCCTCACCTGAGCATGCCTTTCTTTTTTATCTAAAAACCCTGAACTCTGAGATTTTAGTTATGATTCAATCAATGGGGGTTTTACATTGCCCAATGCTTATGAAATTACAATAAGGGCTGAAAATTGTCTTATTCAGGCAGGAAAGATTACTCCTAGACCACCCATTCCTATCTTTCTTGAGATCTAGTCACCTATAAATCTACCACCTATAGCCTCTATACCTGTTGTGCCAACATAGGTTATCAAGTTGCTACCCAAGAAAATTTCATCCCTGAGCAAAATAGAGAGATCCAAGAGATTAAGAGTATGTTGCAATATTTGGGAAAGAATTTTAGCAATGAATTTCTGAGTCTTAAAAAATAGGTTGGTCAAGAGCAAAGGCCTAACCTAGTCCCTCATCAACAAAATCAGCAAAATAGAGTGCCTTTTCAAAATGATTATCAAAAATGAAATTTTAACCCCAAGCCTTTCTAGCCCTATGATCCTAATGTTCTTGGCCCTTCAAGAGAGCTAGTACCACCGAACAACTTGGCTCAAGAAAAAGAGTGGTGCTACCCATGTAGTCAGCCTCATAATCAGGCTGCATGCATAAACATAATGGAGAATCAGGCTCTCATTGTGCAGAGTAGTTATGTTGGCCAAGAAAATCTATCAAATGGAGATGTAGAGCCATGAGGAAATTCTGAGATTTCCTTGGTGAATTGGAAGAGTGCTCATTTTTGCGGAGTAAATCATTTCCAAGGTCAAAACTAGCAAGGTTCGCCTGTTGCAGCAAACACAAGATCAGAAAGAAGAGCAATTGAAGTTGAACAACAAGTTGTAAGTGCAAAACAATGAGCTACAAATTTAGAACATCAAGCTGTAAGAGGCCACAATTAGGCCATTGCATCTCAAACTATCCTAGAAATGCACCCGAAGGTGCATACTCTACAGAGAGAATAGCAAAGAGCAAATGATACGACTACATCTGCAGTTCAAAATAAGGTAAACCCTATATCTTTCAATGTAGTGGAGCATTTAAAGAAGGCTATAGTTATCCTATCCATTATGGATGCACTGCATATCCCAAGACAAAAGGATTTATTACAAAATTCTTTGTCTAAGTTTTCATCTTCAGATTTTTTAAATGCAGAGAACATAATGGTGCTTTGCAATAGCTCATAAATAAAAGGTGAACAACAAAATAGGGAAGTAAAACCTCCATGGTTTTACTTGAGTCTTATAATTGGGGACAAACTCATCCACAACTGCATGATAGACTACAAAGCTAGCAACTTTGTGATGCCAAAGAGTGTAGCTGACAAGTTGGGCTTAGCTTACAAACTTGTGGCTAAAGGTGTAGTACAATTGGATGGTTCTGTTTTCCAAACAACAAGAGTTATTAAAAATTTATCCCTCACACTACATGCTTTCCCAAACTTTGTTGTCCCACAAGAAATTCATGTAATCAAATTTCCACCTCACTTTGCATTTTGCCTATCCAAAGATTTCATTACGAAATTAGGAGGTTTCCTATTGGCTGATTGGTCCCATCTATTCTTAAAAACCTGTTATGGTACTAAGGTAACCATTAGGTCTTAACCTTTATCCAAGGACCATACTGAACCTTATACTCCTAGCTTGATTAATGCCAACATTTGCACCACAGATGGGTTGGAGAATCAACTCATGGCCTCAGATCCTAGTACACCCAATAAAGGGGAAAATTTGGATGATTTGGCCACCTCAGATCATAGCCTTGATCCTTCCAACTACATTGGGGAAGAAAGGTTGGACACTTATGTGATTCAAGAGCTTGATACAACAGTTCCAAATCTGGTTAAAGACTAGAATCAACCTCCAAGTGGTGACACTAAGTTTATGAGTGATGAAGAAGTTGTCAAAGAGTGGAAGGAGTTGCTCTTCAGTGATCAATTTTTAGATAAGGAAGAAGGTCTTGGAGAGGATGAGACATCTATCCAAGAATATATGGAGGTGTTGTTTGAAAATGAGACTTCAGATAAATAAGAAATCCCCACTGAATTTGGAAAGGTTGATCATGAATGGTTGGAGATGTAGATTGAAAATCAAGCCTTGGATTAGGGGGAGGTCTATGATGAATAATTTCTCATCCAAGTGAGTAGACCTATTGAAAATTATTTTGAGAGAGAAGAACGTATGACTAAAAGAAAATCCATTGCTAGAGGGTTTTGATTTCTCTATTGAAAATTGTGAAGATATAACCATGGTTGAACCCTAGCTTCCAACCAATTGGTCAAAAGGGTTACCTAACTTTGATGTTGAAGTTAAAAGGAGTATAGCCATGATGGGGTCAATAACTACTAGTGAACAAATTTTTTATGAGAAGTACTTTGATAAAATCTTATCTCAGAGAGTAGATTTTTAGTTGGATGAGGAGCTGAATGATAGTATGGTAAGAGAATTCTATGAAACAAAGTTCAGAGAGTTTGCTATTGGGGACTTCATCCTCAAATGGGATGAGAGAATGAGTAAACCAGGGAGGAATTCAAAATTTGATGCTTTTTGGGATGGCCCATATGTTATAACAGAATGCAAGGAGCACAATTCATTCCAACTCTCTAAGTTAAATGGAGAAACACTACCAATCCCAATGAATGGGATTCATTTGAAATATTGCTTCTGAGATTTGAGGTACTACTTTATATTATAGTAGAATAGTTGCTGAAAATAAGTGCTTTTGAAGCACATTTTCTTTTAGTTTCTTTCATAAGTGTTGCTGCACATGTTTTTCCGGCCACTAGGGACTAGTGTTCTGCTGTTGTGTTTTGTTTTGGTTTTCTGCTATTGTTGGAGGAGTTTTCAATTTCTAATTCATGAGCTTTCTAAGTTTTGGAGGATCAGAAGTGATTCCATGCCCAATGGATTTTCATAAGGCAATTGGCTTGATGCTTAGCGAGGAAAGCTCTAGTAGAGTCACCAAATGTAAGGTCCAGGGATCTCAATTACAAATTTTATCCCTTAGTTTCCAAAATAATTTAATAATCATAAAAAGGTGCGAAATAAGAAGAATAATTTAAACACTTTCATCACTTAAATTCAAATGGAATATCATACATCAATGAATCAAGTATATCAATACAAGGTCAAGCCTTCACTAGATTTAGCCATGTAGGCTTACACAAGAATTATCATCTCATTAATACATGTAAATTCAAATATTGCAGAGAAAATTAAGCAAATAGCAAGATCATGAATGCAACCACAAAGAACCATAACACAAATATTTTTCATGAGTGGAAAACCCTCATAGGGATGAAAAACCACTCATAAAAGTGCCTCACTGGCTTAATGAAATGCCTCGCTGGCAGAGCCTTACTGGCTACAAAATCTTACTTGTTACAAGATGCCTTACTAGTAATGATACAAGATTCCTTTCTGGGAATGACCATACTGTGCCCCGGACATGACCATTTACATCTTCAATACACATTTCTAAATAATAAAACAAACAATTACAGAGGCACACACAGTACTTCTACATAATAGTTATCTTCTTAACATGTCCACATTTCATATCCTCTTATTCATAGAACTAGACTCTTAACATATAAGTAGCCCAATTGTCCGGCATGAGGTTACAAGATACATTTTCTAGTTTCACCAAGGCATCATCTTTGCATATAATGTTATGATAATGTCAACACTATCATGAATCACTCTCAAGTATTTCCAATTGGGACAATTTTACCTCCAACGACCTCTCAAGTATCACACAAGTACACTAAAAATCATAAGGCGACCCACCACATGAAGCTTTATGAATGTAATTATAGCACTGCTAAAATACACACATGCCTAAGCAATTATAACAAGAATGTTTACTTCATTGATTCAAAGAGGTTTCAACGATAAGAAAATAATAATGTAAAAGAGTTAAGAAGGTATAGGTCATGTATGTATGAGAGTACATATATAAGCTAGTGAATATATATGAGTATACATTCTTATGCAATAAATCTCAAGATCAACTAAGTGAGATAACCATAATGCATGAGAAGAGTGTCATCATTGAACCTAAACTTTAATAAAGTAAGGTATGATTCAACATTGATTTATCTTTTTATAAAATCCCCAATTTGATTCACAATACATAATATGCATAGTTGAATTGCAATCTACATATATATATAGGTCCAAAGTAATAAAATGTCTCAAATTCCATATACATAAGAGAAAAGCTCACAAGAAATAAATTCTACTACTAGTTTTTATATTTCACTTTTGACTTGGTTGAATCATTCCTCTAACATTTTAATGGATATAGGTAATTAAATGCAAATATGTATCTTCATATTTAGTTTTTTTAATGTATCCAATAAGCCATTTCCAAATTAAATGGTTTAATCTAAAAAATATATCAGATTTGCATGACATTTGTAAGAAATACTTCCAAGCATAAATGTATACATTTTTAATGAATAAAACTTACCCAATTCACAAACGCATAAAAAAAAACAACTATAAGCAAGTGTGTTATTGCATTCAAGGTAGTCAATATTCAATTTCTAATTAAATGATTTATTCTAAAATAACAAAGTTATATAATTTTAAAAGAAACATTCACCAACCAGAATTATATATATATATATATATATATATATATATATATATATATATATATATATATATATATATATATATATATATATATATATATATATATATATATATATATATATATATATATATATATATTAGGAAGTAAAGTTTACCCATATTTATATTTACATATAGTATATATTTATATATTTGAACAAATACTCATAAGTGAAACAATCCAATACAAAAATATATCCCATTTAAGCAAAAATATTTATTATAGCAAATCAGATTTCTAAGTCTATTCTTTTCGAGTTTTAAATCTTGCTCTCACACTTATTGTATTTGTAATCCTTTCTATATATATATATATACAAAAATTTACATTTACATTTGAAGTAACTTACAATCTATCCTTTTTAAATGGAAAGATATATATATATATATATATATATGTGTGTGTGTGTGTGTGTGTGTGTGTGTGTGTGTGTGTGTGTGTGTGTGTGTGTGTGTGTGTGTGTGTGTGTGTGTGTGTGTGTGCACCTATAGACACTTTCAGGAAATCACACTTACAACAAAATGATAAATGAAACTACAACCATGTAAATATTTACTTTAAAATACTACAATCATCTAATTCCCAACATGATCCTTATAAATATATACACAAATACACACACACACACACACACATATATATGCAAGATATCATTAAATTTTCCAGTACTAGGATGATTGGTACACAACAATATACACTTACATAACATAAATTTCTCATTCAAGACTACGATTCAAATATATTTCTCTTTCAATGAAAATAAGTATTGTATGTTTATATATATATATGTTTAAATATATGTTACTTCCAAAAACTAAGTTAATGTTTTAATACAAATGACAAATGAAAATCACCATTCTGTGTATAAAATATAAAATATAGGGGGTTTGTAGAAGTATATTAAATAAATATATATATATATATATATATATATGCAACTCCAATAAATAAATAAATATATATATATATATAAGAAAGAATGTATAGAATGTATAACCAAAAATTTGATCGACGTACAATGGGTAAAACATTCAAATGTTTTCACAAAACAAGTAAATCTCTTTATAGACATTATTGATTTCCATATTTAAAAATTAAGATACTTTGGAAAAGAATTTGAAAACTTGGAAAAATCGTTTTCTTGTTGAATTCCTTCCTCTTTTCCCTCTCCTTCTTGTTCTTGGACTTGCTTGAAATCTCTTGTAGATTTTTCCTCTCCTTCCTATTTTTCCTTGAATTCTTTACTCCCTTTTTAATGTACTATATTTTAGAAACCCTCTACCCGGTAGCCATTTTCTGTTATTCCCCTTTTTTTTGTAGAGCATTCAAGAAAATTTTATGAAAACTATTGTGTGTCCATTATTGTTTTTTTTTTCTCTTTTTAAAGATTTTCTCCAAATTCCTAATTCTTGAAAAAAAAATAAGATCTTTTCTTGCATAATATTTATCCTTGGTAAATAATGAAGAATGTAATTTCTAAATTAAATAACCATTCCAAATAAATAATAAATAAATGTCATTCAAAATAGTATTTTTTTAATTATAAATTGCTTATTGAAAATAGGGGCCATGACACCAAAAGTGTTATCAAATTTTCACCACAACTCAATTTGACAGAGCTGGTTTATTCAAGATTCATTTTAAGGTGAAGAATTTCAATTTACCCTCTATAGATGTTTAACCATTGCAAGTGTATGAGTTATTGTGGAATTTTAAAATGCAATGTGATTAGTTGCTTGTTATCAATTGCAACACTAAGTATTGCATGGAATGTAAAGGGAATTCTTTCATTCTATATTCATTCACAGTGTTTCAAACATTCTTTTGTAAAAGGAAAAGTATAGAATTGAACAAGTATTTCATAAATTTTGTATTTGTATTCATTGGATAATAAGAACCAAGTGTCCCACACAAGCTGTGGGAATAGCCGAGACAGTGTATCAAAAGAAGCATACTACACTATTGAAGATTAAAGAAATATAAATCACATAAGAAGGAACATAATCATCATTGCCTAATATCTTCAGTTGATTATGGAATGGTGCACCTTTCTTTGCTCCTGAGCTCCTTGACTTGCAAGAGATGTTAAAAGTTGTTAGAGCTTTGATTATGAACATTCCTACATGAATCATAAGCAATAATATAGAATGTTGCTTATTGATACATTGAAACAACTGAGCAAGAGAAAGAAGTGTGACAAAATCCAAGGAGGAAGCATCATAATAATATATTGTTTTAATCTAATATTGTTTGCTTCTTGTGCAAGTATAGGACAAGTCATGCTGCTAATCCCATGTGAAATTTTAAATCTTGTGGTGTAAAACGGGCTCCCACAAGGGTTGAGACCCACCATGCTATCCCTCAAGCATTCAAAGAGGGATTGAGAAAGGAACAATTCAATAATGCTCAAAGAAATATGCATTTAAAGATACACATCCAAGTGACATGAAGACTCAATCAAGTGACCACCTAAGACAGTCAAGTCAAGTGAAAAAATGAAAATCATAGGCGATCCATCACTCAAGTGCATCATCACATAGTGTGATAGTGAATAGGCATACATAATGCCTTGTTACAGATAAAGAAATGATAATTGAAGCAAATGAACAAGCCTCTAATCACCAACATCAGGTACTCTTATATTTCAAAATCTTCTATGAAATGATAGCTTTCACATCATTATGTTGTTGTTAGGAGATAAAAATACATGAAGAGTAAAGAAAAAGTTTGGCTCCATTAGTAATAGAGTGACAAGTGGTTGCAAGTGAGCTACTGAAGGTAGATAATGAGTACAAACAACATGAAAACAACATCCAAGAAGTGCAATCAAAGGTGCATGAAGGTATGAAGAAATATTTTGCTTGATAAGTTATTGAAAAGGTGACAAATGAGTTGAGCTTCTATTATGTTGTGTATTTCAAGCAAAAACATAAAGAAAATTATTGTTGATGTATGCATGGAGCAAAGAAAACACTAGAAAGACACTTGAACACTATCAAATTGCATCATTAAGAAGGCTTCAAAGTGAAGTAAAGTCTGCATTTTAATGAAGCTACAACAGTGACAGGGATATGAGATGAAGTCATTTTATTCTTTCAAAACCATGTAGTTATGCTACAAAGAGCCAATGTCAAGCTAGGGTTTCAAAGTGAAACAAAGGCATCAAAAATCATTTTGAGATGGAAAGAGAGAGCCTATATGACCCTATGTGGTGGAAGTTCAAATGAAAGAATTTGAATCATTTAAACAGTGGAGAAAACCGTATTTCTCATTCTCATATTTGCGGCTTGGAGAGGCCAAAATTTCTTCTTCATAAGTCACAATACCCACTAGGGTTTGAATGTAAATGTAAATACAAAGCAAAAACAACAAGGGTTCGAGCCCTTAATAATAGAGGTGCCTTCAAAAATGGTGAAAAAAAAGCTACAGGCCACGACCTGGAGGAGTTTTGAAAACCCACGAAATGAAAAACTTTCATTCAAAAAGGTTTCCATTCAACAATAATATCATTTTTATATCATGGGTCAAGCCCAAAAATTTCTATTTTTGCAAAAACAAAGGAAAACACACAAGTATACCCGCGACCTGTATAATGGCCATCTTAGATTTCTTCACAATGTTCATGTATTTTTCAAGAAAAAGCTTGAATAAGCTTTATTTAAGAGGGGAATGCTTGTGAAATGAAGGATAGGAAAGCTTACTTTTGATATCTTTGTGGATGAGCTCAACAAAGCCCGTGGATGAGCCTTCACAAAATGCTCCAGAAAACTCTCCATTGGCGGCCATGTGTATGATAGGAGGTGGTGACACAAAGGAAAGCAAAAAATACATCAAAACCACAACAAAGCCATGGTCAAAAGGCCTTATTTTTCATCAAATAGAACCAAGGAATGAGAAAAAACACAGTTGATAACTTACCACCGAGTGTAGAGAATCAAATGCATCAAAAATACGAAGTAGACAAGCTTGAATGGAGGCTCCAAAGTCCAAGCCATAGTCTCCCATGGTGGCACAGGTAGAGCCTTATTTTCCCCAGGAGGCCAATGCGAATGGCAATCAAAGAAAATTTTGGAGGTAGGTTTTGAGTTAGGGTCTTTTCCCTATTTTTGGCCGATGTGATCTTAATCACATTTTATTCCACTTTTAATGCCTTACTCATCCTCCATATTGCCTAGGCCAAAATCCTTAGCCTATGGATTTTTATTTTTCCTTTGATTTTTGGAGAAAATCAAATAAAAAATAATGCACTTGGCCCCTCATTAGGGTTGCCCCATTTTTCCCTTTACAATGCCTTAGAAAAAATTTCATGCGATTTTTCCTTTGAAGATCAAGTGATGACTTTAGGTCTTCCATTTTTCTTACCTAAGTGAATGGTGGGCATATATATATTTTTTATGATTTTTTATAGAAAAATCAAATGTAAAAGAGAGCATCATATAATGTTTGATTTTTGCAAAGATTAAATGAAAAATAAAATGATTTGAGGACAGATTGGAAAATTCGGATGAAAGGAGAGCTTCTATTTTTGCTTTGTAAAACTACACCTTTGTAAAACATTAATTAAGTGTTTCTATAAATTGCTTGATTAAATGTTATCTAAATGCAGTAAGGAGTTGTACTTAAGTTCACATCAAAACTTTCTATTCCCGAATTTAGTCTTGGGCGAATTTGAAAAGAGGATGCCAAACTAAAGTTTCTAATTTTAGTTTCTAGTTGTTTGCACCTGATTTTGAGGCCTTTTTGGATCAACCTTTGGGTGATGAGAAATTTCTGTCTTTTTGGTGCCTTTTGGAGCTATTTTAGAGGTTGATTTTTAGGCTTTTTGAGGGAGCTCGGAAATGCAGAATGGGTTACTTTTGGAGAGGCAATGAATTTGATTTTTCTATTTTTGGCACTAGAAGGTCACATCTTGGCTATAAATTTGGGAAATTTGAATTTTGCAGGGTTCATAATTTTTCAGTTTCTTTCCCTCCTAGTCACTTTGAGAGTTTTGTAAACTTGTTTTGAATTAGATTTTTATGTCTTACTCATTCACTTGCAATTAAGTAGCAGAGTTTTCCTTTTCTCCTTTCTTTTCATGAGCTCACAATGATAGTCATATTTTGTTGTGATTCAAATTAGTGGATCCTTCTTTGTCTCATTGTTGTGGGTTATTGTCAAGATTTGCAAATAGGTTCAAGTTGCATATTGTATTCAATTTTCAAGGAGTCATTATGCAAAATACTAATGAGCTAAATGTATTAAGGTGAATTGTGAGAGTTGATTATTTTGAAAGAGGTGTTGTGAGTTAAGTTTTATCAGAATCTCAATATCTAGTTGGTCATCATAAGTTGTTGGTGTTATTTTTTAGCTTTCTCCCTAATCCCCTTTCCTCTGAAAACTCATAGATTAGGTGACTAGCTAGGGGGAACCAACCCACTCTAGAGTTCACTCTCTCCAATTGGTTTACCCACAAACCAGAGAGTGTGTCCATATTGCGACAAGATAGACAAGTACAACTTGCCTAAGGGTGCAATCCTAATTTCCAACAAGACACATGTCCTCAACTAAAGCTAATTTTTTGATACTCAATTTTAAAATACAAAAAATTTCTCGAGTCCCAACCCTCTTATGTTTTAGGCCTCATTTTTTCCATCAAATATAACTAATCTAAGAAAAATTTAAATGGATCTTCCATTAATCAAACTGTCTAAATATTTTTCCTCATTATCCCTTATGTTCCTATCAAGTGTTCAAAGTTGTAGAAATTTAAAAAATTATAAGTATGGGAAGGTTTTGGTTATTTTCTATAGTTTTTATAGAGTTGCAGTGGACTACCAACCTTCTTTCAATTGTTTGACTTCCTATCCTAATTTTTAGTCCCACATAGAATTTTTAAACTTGATTGGGTCCCTTCCTAACCTCATTTCCTTCATTCCATTTGTTTCTATGTTTTTATGGACATTTGGATTTCTACTCCATCTTGGCATCTTGATCTCCCATCCTATTTTCCACATCCCTTCTTTTCCCACTATCCTAGACCCTTCCCATTTTTCATTATATGGAGTTGAAAATTTTATTTGGACTTCTTATATTTACTTTCTATGCCCCAAATTCCTATCCTCTTATGTATCCCCATATTTTCTCATTCCTAAATTTTAGTCAAGTTTTTTTGTAGACTTGGGTTTGTCTAAACTTCTTACCTTTCCCTTATTTCACTTGACCTCTCATCCTCTTTTGCATCCACACATTCTCTCACTCATTTCCCCTTTTCACTTCTATAGATTTATAAATTTCATATAAAATTCTTCCACTTTATTTATGTCTTTACCTCCATTCATTTTCTATATCTCACATTCCCAACACCTAGTCAAGTTTCACGTTCTTTACAAAATCATACCTAGTTCATCCAAACTTCTTCTAGTTCCCTTCTTCCTTTTGGCATCCAGTTCTACATAAAATTTCCACAAAGCCTCCCATTTTTCTTGTTGATTATTTTTGTGTGAATAAAATATGCGTAAATGAATAAGAAACACACCTAATAAGACATTATACCAAGAGATTTAAACAAACAATTAATCTAATTAAAGCATAAAATCTCTTAAAAGTGTCTTATTGCTCTCTATCTCCAAAGATTTATTAAATCACTGTGGCTCTCAGATTATGTAAGCATTGTGTCTGTTAAAATGACAATCTAGAGAATGACATATTGTAAAATGCAAGAATCTAATCCTATATGATATTCTTAAATGATAAGATGGATGCTATTGTAGATGAAATTGACATGAAAATGATAAAACAAACTACTGTAAACTAAGATGCAGCTAAATGAAAAGCCATGATTATGATTACTATATGATTGCTAATTACTATTTGCTATTTTCTCAATGCTCAAATGTTTAATTGCTCTAATACTATTTCTACAGAGTAAGATTGCACAAAGTTGGGATCCTTTTCCTATAGAAAGAAGCTATATTTATATATTCCCGACAACATATTTGTGATGTGGCAGCAAAGCAAAGGTCTAGATTTGATTTGAGAGAATTAATGGTGAAAGATGAAGAAACTTAAGAAGATTATAGAGATTGTTCCTCCCCATAAAAAAATTCATCCAAAGAATAGGAATGATTAATGGAAGAAGATGCAAAAGTTTTCCTGTAATTTTGTCTCAAATTTGTCCGTGAAGGTCAAGTTGAATTAATTGGATATAAAATATCTAATTTTGTTGGTGGATATGATGAGTGAAAAGAGGAAATAACTGTAGAAATATGCTTTAATTGAATTATTGGATTTATTCAATTTAGTAAAAGAGGATATTTAATTTAATAAAACAAACTATAGAAATTTGTTTATTAAATAAACATGGAAGAAATGTGATAATTAAATAAAACAAAGTATGTGATTTGTTTATTTAATTAAGATGAAATAATATGATAAAGATAGAAGAATTAAATGTGAACTATATAAATAAATATTTCTATTTATTTATAAGAAGATGAAAATAGAAGGGTTAATTAATCAAATAAATCATATTTAATTAATTAGATTATCCAGACCATTTTTAGGTGTATACATTTTGTCCCTCTTTGAAGTGATGTGTTTACGCATTGCTTCAAAAAAATTTTTGATGCTGCTACTGGTATTGACAAAAAAAATTTGGTATTCCCTAGACGTTGATTTTCAGGTGATGATGGATATATGCCCCCTCAGGAGATAAATCGATGAATTTTTTTGATTGATTGATTTTTTTTTTTTTGTAATTTTCAAATTTTTATTATTTTTTGAATATTTGATAAAGATTTTCAATTTCAATGATGCAAAATTGATTTATCTCCTAAAAAAAATGATGTTTACTCTGCTAGATGTGAAATTGATGAATTAAGCCCCCTGAAAAATAAAATAAATAAATCCTATTAAGATCCCTCTTAATCACTCTTTTAAAAGCTAAAAAGGTGGATTTAGAATTCATTTGTGCATTGTGAGTTTGAAAATTTGAAAGTAAGTGTGATTTTGAGGAAAATGCCAATTCCATACCATACTCAACGTTTCAAACGCATGCGATGACACAATTGCCCAACCACGTATGGACCTCTGGTATGTACCCTAAGAACCTCATAATTTGTATTTTTCAATTTTTGCATGGTTCTTTCATTTTAATTCAGTTTTACTCAGTTTTAGTGCATTGATAGGCCAATGTAGCAAATTGAATTGTTGTTCTAGTGCATTGACCACTTAGTGCATAAATTAGACTTTTTTAGTGCATAGATATGCTAAATTAGTGCATAGAATGTTATAGCACATAGGATAGATGATGTGATGCATAGACCTCCTAGATTAGTGCATTTTAAAAAATGGCGCATAGGTGACCTAGATTAGCACATTCAATCATTGAAATGGTGCATTGAATGTTATGCACATTGATCATTTGAAATGGCACATCAATGTCCTGAAATGGTGCATAAAAAAATTTAGTGCAATGAACACCTATTTTGGCACATTGATTTCTCTGGTGCATTGAAATTCTGTTTTGGCGAATCCAAGTTAGAATGAGAGGATTTTTCAATTAACTCCTCGATTTTGGTGATTTTCAATCACATCAGCCTTTGAGTTGATGTTGATTGATGTTCTTGATACATTAAATGATGATCAACCTCATGATAGGCAAGGTTTGATGATTGATTGATGATAATTAACCTCATGATAGGTGAGGAATAATTATAGTTTGATTGATAAACCTCATGATAAGCGAAGTAGATTTGATTAATTGACCTCATGATAGGTGAGGTGGAAAAATAGATTGATGATTGACCTCATGATAGGTGAGGCAATGATAGTTTCTCATAAGATATGATCAATCTCTCACCAGAGCATATTAGATTTGATACGCTTATTGATTTCGTTTGATTAATTGACATAGATTACTAAATTTCAATTTTTGTAATGATAGGAGACTTTGATGAACTTATAGATCCGAGAGTGGTTTCCTAGGACATTTGATTTGATACCACAACTAATGCAACCTGAGATAAAAGTTATCACATGATGTGGTTTGTCTTCTCTTCTAGATATGCCCCAAATTAGGATTAATCAGGGTCTCTTGACAACCTTATTAGAGAGATGGCATAGTGAGCACAATACCTTCCACCTTCCTACTAGTGAGATGATAGTGATTCCCGAGGATGTATGGCGGATCTTGCGGAAACTCGAGTTGGTAATTTATGATTCTTATAAGTATTGTGGGACCGATGCACTACGCTGAGTGTTTCAAGATGAGACGATTTGTGGATACGAGATCCCATGGCTAGAGATGGTAGATGCCTATGCTACCTTGCCATTGGTACTTGCTAGTTTCATTGGAGGTTTCCTTTGTCCTGATCGTAGGTCAAGGGCAATTTTAGTTGGATGGGGTCATATTTTGGAGAGTATAATCATCCATGGTACCAAATATGCTTGGGGTATGTGCATGCTTGCCCACCTATACCACAATTTGCATTAGGTGGTCTACCTTGAAGGGGCCAGTTTGTATTCAGGAGTTACATTACTTCAGGTGTGGGTGTGGGAGCATATAGCTATTACCCATATAGTTACAGATAGACAATGACCTGTGATGAAGCCATACATTCACACATATGCAAGTCCACTTGCTCAACCTAGACTAGGAAAATTGGAGCATTGGAGGAGAGTCCTTGATGATGTTGAGGTAGTTACATGGTGGCCCTATCTTGACTACAAGCAGTGGCCAGAGGATGATATAGAGATGCCATACTTATGTCAGTCCATGTACCTGATTGGTAGGACATGTTTCATCATTGAGATATTTTTGTTGAGGAGGGTGCTTAGATAGTATGGCATAGTATAGGGCATGTGTCAGGGTGTTGCTCATTATGCACGACGTCAGATAGATACCACTGATTGGGGACCTTGCTTATCATATGATACTGAAGTGCAAGAGTACCAAGGTCTACTGAACTTTATTTGGGAGATTCATCCTAAGATCATTGAGGCTTTGATTACTAATGAGTATGCACATTATCTTGTTTTACATCCATTCCCATGGATCTCCATCCCAGATGAGTGAGTGTCGGTACTAGGTGAGGAGGAGATGGTTGTTGCACACAGGTGCCAATGGAGGAGAGATGGGGGAGATGATGAGGAAGAGGAGTCGGATGATGTGGAGAGTAGTGATGATGATGAGGGAGATGGAGATAGTGATGGAGATGGGGGTGGAGATGGGGGCCCAACATTTGAGGTTAGAGACTTCATGGTGCCTCGTAAGAGTATATCACTGGTAGGTCCAACAGAGCAGCATGTGAAGATTGGAGTACCCTCCCAAAAACAACAAATTTAGATTTCCAGCTTCCAAGTTCAGGTGTAGACAATATAGGGTTAGCTGGAACAGTCCCAAGGGTTATTAGTCCAAAAAAAGACATAGAAACAGATGTAGACATAGGTACAAGCTCATGCATAGGCTCTCTCACAAGTATAGGCACAGTTGACAGCTGCACAGGCATATATAGCCTCTTTGATAGCAGAGAGAGATGCAACTAGATGGAATGTAAAGCAGGCACATGGATTGGCTGATAGACTGCAGAGATTAGCTGATGGTACCTTCGTAGTTGATTATATGAGAGAGTTTCTCTATGTGGGTAGAGAGGCTAAGTACTATAGAGGCCGATACCATGATGTAGTTGTTGCAGAGCAGAGAGTTAGTTATGCTCAGTCTCGATTAGGAAAGACTCATTCCAAGTTTGTTAGCAGTTGTGTGACACAACCTCTACTGAGAGATCCAAGAGATCCTAGTATGTCTAGTTAGGGAGGCACTGGTCCAAAGATGATGTTATGGGTGCAATTTATGATCATGATAACATGATATGAATTTATGATGTTCTATTTATGATGTTAAATTTTATTATGCCTATAACAATGATGTATGGATGCATAGTGCCTGTAGTATTTACATGGAACGATAAGTGTATGATAATGTATATACCTAAATGATATGATAATGCAACTATATGTATGATTTTGGATATAATGTTTCTATGATATATGACATGATGATGCAAATGGGATATGATGCACTTTATTGTTGGTATTGCAAATGCAAATAAATGATGTAATGAAAGGATGAATGAATGATCACATATGATGATACTTCTAATGTATGATGTATGATATAATAATGTTAATGAAAATGCAACTATATAGATGATTTGTTTTGGATATTTTTCTTATGCAACTATATGATGTGATACACAAATGACAAAATTTGATATGATAATGCAAATATATGATCAAATGTATGAATGATTAAATGAATAATAATGCCTTCCAATGTATGCAATGAAAATTATTATGCAACTACATGATAGTGATGATGTTTTTGTTAATGTCAAGTATACTCAATCCATCAATGATAAAAGATAACATCATTTTTGAAATCTCCACTAGCCTTTGGAATAAATTACTCTGCAAATGCAAAACTAACATGAATGTAATCTAATTTAACCATACAGATCTACATATGTTAAAGTTGTCATATTAACAGTCCATTTATCATTCTTTTTATCATCATTGTGCCTTTAAAATGTTGAAAGTGAGTACAAGCATCAATGGTACGAGTTAGACTATGATGACTTGAGTACTAATTTCATGATTTTTGATATGGCAAGTGAACAAAAGCGTCTAGGTATAATTAAACCAATATGACTTGAGCATTTCTTGCGTAAACACACAAGAGTCAATCATTTTTCTATGTGAATTCATAATGTCATTAGTGATGCTTTTTAGAGCATGTCTCATGATAATTCACACAATAATAATGATCAACTCACAAATAGCAGACAAAGAAGACACCATTCTCCTTCCTAGCTTCTCTAGTTCAATACATCATCGAGTTGCTCCAAAGAAATGATAACAAAGATCAAAGTACAACATTTGAACATTCAAGCTAAAGCGATAAAATCATAATTCAAAAGAATATCATCCATCTAAAGTTGTTCTTATTGATTTGGTTTCAACTGTTTGACATGGATGTTTGATTTTTAAAAAATTTTGATGTTTGATGTATGTTCAATGTTGAGTTTCACTATGATATTATGTTTTCTATGTTGTCCTACTTCTATTTTTCCATTTGTTTAAGCTCAAAGTTTATTGCCCCTAGTGACTTCAGGTGTTTTCCCCTAAGCTAGGGTGAGACAACCACATTGCCCAGTTATGTACATGAGGTTCTCCTTTCAATGAAAGGAAGAATGATGGAAAAACTGAATGACATGCATCTAATAGATGGAAAGGCTAGTTTAAATCACAAGTAGCGCCTATTTCTAGGTTTTCACTATGTGTTTTTATTGCACTTTTTTCAAATTTTATAAATTTTTTGTATTTTTTGATTTTTTTGATTTTTTTGTTTGTATTTTTTTTCTTTTCTTGATTTTTTGTATTTTTTCCATTACCAAGACGCCTATTTGCTAGCTTTTCATCAAGGTGACCATTTTTCCAGGACTTTTATCATGCATTAGATGATTCAGGTGTATAATTTTTTGAGATGGAGACTGTTGATAGGTTCATCGAACAAATCCCCTTCAAGTGTAGACAATTGATAGACTCCAGATCCATAGACTGATATGACAACAAAGGGACCTATCTAGTTAGGTTCAAACTTCCCTTTCTTTTCTTTGTCCTGTTGATTTTGAGGGTTTTCCTTTAGGACCAAGCCACCAACTTGAAATAATCTAGTTTTACTTTGTGATTGTAGCTTCTAGACATCCTTTGTTGATATGCTTTCAAATGGTCCACAACTTGTTGATGACGTTCATCCAGCAATTCTAGCTCTTGAAGTCTAGACACTCTATAATCTTCATCTTAGATAATTCCTTTTAGTGACGCGCAGAGTGATGGTATCTCCACCTCAATAGGTAGGATGGCCTCTAATCCATATACCAAGGCATATGGTGTTGCCCCTATAGGTGTTCTAATGCTGGTTCAATATTCCCACAAGCAAGGTTTAGTTGAGTGTGTCAATCGCATCCAACATCATTGACCATTTTCTTTAGGATTTTTAGAATAGTTTTGTTTGATGCCTCTACTTGGCCATTTCCTTGAGGATAGTATGGGGTTGAAAAATGATGTTGGATATGAAATCTCTCACACAGTTCCTAAACATCTTGATTCTTAAAAGGTCTACCATTGTCTGTGACAATGGACTGAGGAATGCCATACCGAAAAATGAAGTAATTTAGTATGAAAGAAGAAATCTATTTTCCAGTGATTGTTGTCATGGGAACAATTCTATCCACTTTGTAAAGTACTATGTGGCCATGATTATAAATTTGTGTCCATTGGATTAAGACAGATTAATCTTTCCTACTAGGTCCAGTCCCCATTGAAAAAAAGGCCATGTTGAAGTGAATGGTTGAAATTCTTGTGCTGGTGCATGGATTAGATTACCATGGATTAACATTTTTGTCACTTCTTAACAAACTAAAAAGACTACTCCATATTCGGCCAGTAATACCCCAAATGGAGGAGTTTCTTTGCTAGGGTTAGTCCACTTGAATGAGTTCCACAAATACCTTCATGAACCTCATGTAAGGATATCTTAGAATCGTTATGTTCTAGACACTGAAGAAGAGTACCATCCAGACCTCAATGGTAAAGTATGTCGACAATTAAGGTATGTTGTGCGGTTTGGTAGATGAAGTTGCATTTCTCATTTTTGGAAAGATTAGGAGGAAGGATATTGTCTTTTAGATAAGCGTAGGTATTTCCATAAATTGAGGATTCAATGTCAACTAAATGACATATGGTTTGAGATTCAAGATTATCATAAGCAGGATTAGACACTTATTCCACCATAAAATCATAACAACCTTGCTTTTCTAGTATCTGTAAGAGAGAAGAAATTGTTGCCATAACATCATCAACTTTGTTTTCTACCCTTGGAATCTGTTCAAATTTGATATCCATAAAGTAATTTTTGTAATCATCCACCATTTTCTTATATGGCATCAAATTCTCATATTTGGTTTGATATTCATCATTTACTTGATAAATGACTAGTTGTGAATCTCCATATACTTGTAGCTCTATGATCTTCCATTCAACTACCACTTTGATGCCAATGATTAATGCCTCATATTCAACTACATTCTTTTTACATGGAAACATGAGTCTATAGGACTTTGGGATGGTATGTCCTTAAGGTATAACAAACATAATTCCTGCACTTGACCCACGTTGTGTGTATGATCCATCAAAATAAAGCATCCATTGTTGTGTTCCCATAGTAAGAATTTCTACATCAGGAAATTCAATGCTCATTAGATGATTATCTGGTAGTGGGGCTTCAACTAACTAATTGGCTGTCACCTGACCCTTGATGGCTTTTTGATCCACATACTAGATATCAAATTCACTCAAGATCATGACCCACTTAGCTAGCCTTCCTATTAGGGCAGCCCTGCTGAGTAAATATTTTAATGGATCAATCTTGGCTATGAGTTTGACTATATGGGTTAACATGTAATATCATAACTGTTGATTAGAAAATACCATTGCCAAACAAAATTTCTTCATGAAGATTTAATTTATCTCATAATCATTCAAAGTCTTGCTGATATAATAGATAGCATGTTCCTTTCCTGCAGGATCTTCTTGTGCTAATAGAGCACCCAAATAAATCTCAGTTGTTGCAATGTATAGTAATAATGGTCTCTCTTCTGTAGGTGGCATTAGTATGGGTGGTGACATTAGATATTGCTTTATTTGATTGAAATTTGTTTCACATCCTTGATCCCATTTGAAAGAGACATTCTTATGTAACAAATGATTGAAGGGATGACTTTTGTCTGCTAATTGGGAGATAAACCTCCTAATTGATTGTAGCCTACCCTGTAGAGACTGTAGTTGACAGATATTCTTCGGTGGTGACATTTCCATTATGGCCTTGACCTTGGAGAGATCCACTTTGATACCCTTTTTTAAAACTATGTATCCTAGAAGCTTTGCTGATGTCACACCAAACACACATTTCTTAGGATTTAATCTGACATTGAACTTCTCCAATATGGTAAAGATTTTATCTAGGATCTCTAGATTTCCTTCTCTGGTATATGACTCTGCTAATATATCATCCATGTAATCCTCCATAAAGTTATGCATCATATCATGGAAAATGGTGGTCATTGCTCACCGATATGTAGCCCCTACATTTTTCAACCTAAAGGGCATGGCATTCCAGTAGAATGTTCCCCACGGACATGTGAATGTTGTTTTCTCCTGATCTTCTTGTGCTATTTTGATTTGGTTGTAACTTGAGAAACCATCCATTAGTGATAAAATGGTGTGTCTTGTTGTTAACTCTACAATAATTTCAATGTTTGACAAAGGAAAATTATCCTTTGGACATGCCTTATTGAGATCTCGGAAGTCAATACATATTCTGATACTATTATCTAGTTTAGAAATAGGTACAATATTAGAAATTCACTCAGCATAATTAATAGATCTAATGAATCATGCATCTAACAACTTCTTCAATTTTGGTTTTACCAACAAGGTGATATGTGGATGCATTTTCCTTAGTTTTTGCTTCACAGGTTTTATTCCAGATGGTAGAGATAAATGATGCATTAGAAGATCTGGGTCTAAACCTGGCATATCCGAGTAAGACCAGGAAAAGTTAATGTGTTTTTCCTCAAAGAACTTAGTGAATTCATGCTTTTCTTGTTCAGTCATAGATGCTACCAAATGTATAGTTTTTTTCTTTTTCTATTGTGCCTAGATTGATAGACTGTGTAAGATCCACCAATACTAATGATCTTTCATGATAGTGTTGTGGAAAGGTGTCAAATATCGCCTCTTTTGGTTCCTTAGATAGGTTTTCATTGTTAGATGTGTTCTTTATTTTTAATTTTTCAAGATCTAATGTTGTCGTTAAATGGTTTTCACCATTAGATCCATTATTCCTATTTTCAATTTTGCAATTGGAAGATTTGGCACCCTCCTGACTCAAAGCATCATTATGATATTTATGAGTAGAACTTGTGTCAAGTTTGTCACAACAAAGGAAATTAATGATAGCATTGTCACTTGTAAAGATATGTACATTGATAGGTTTAGTTGGTGCCCAGTTGATAAGTTCAGGATGTATTAAGGGTAAAAGGTCATCAGATTGGCTAAGTTCAATAACAGTGAGGGTTCTGATAGCCATGTTGTCAAGGTTTTCAATAGCGATGTCAAGGTCTATGATATTACTCTCCTCCAAGTCATCTATCTCACTCGATATTTTTCCATCCTCACTTGAGCCATCGATATTCTATGATCCAAATACAAGGGGTCTAGTCCTCGAGATTTGTCCCTTCTCATGTGTGGGTGCATACTCTTTTATGATATCAATTTGTATGTCCTTATATGATGTTTAAATAAATAATCCCACTCATACTTGTTGATGGTTCTGATGAGCACAACAATAGTTAAACAAAATATTACTATTCTGCTTTCCTGAAAGAGAAAGAATAACACATGGATATCTTAGCTCCCAAGGTCTTTGTAATCGGTTCTCGACTGTGCTGACTTTACTCAATGGTTGATGTGAACTATAATGTTCAAGGGGATTGCTGGTGTTGAGCTTGTGGATTGTTCTAA